>BQNB010019891.1:0-27336 GCA_026074375.1 Tanacetum coccineum | reverse complement strand
ATATATATATATATATATATATATATATATATATATATATATATATATATATATATATATATCGAATCTTGATATTTTTATTTTTAATTAAAAAAATTTATTGAGTGTGAAATTTTTGAAAATATTTTTGGTTTTTGTAACAAATAAGTGCAAAAGGCGCAAGCACTCCCTCACACTTAATGTTTTGCTTGCCCTCAAGCAAAATAAGAAAAATAATAAGCTTTTCAAAACAAACATAGAATTATGAAAAATATTTTTGGATTTTTAATATGTGAAAACAGAGATGTTTGACAATACCCAATGATTCTCAAGTTGTATAACATGACTAAGAACCTCACGAAGAAGGAAAGTAGAATTCACTCAAATACTCGTATGTGATGTAATACAGGGTAAAAGGAAATCACACTCAATTGCTCAGACATGATTCATTTCATATCATAGGCTTGTACAAGAAACAAAAATGCACCAACATGGCGTAAGCACCAAGTATAAATATCAAAAGAGGACTTTTATTCGGGTTGTAACGTTAGGCTAAGGGTTTAATATGGTGTGGATAAGGCATGGGGAATATTTACTGGAAATGGTTTTGTTGATCCCACTTCAATAGATCGAATTCCTTAAGCTTGTATAAGGATTAGTTATATTAGATAAATCTAACACAACTATAGTAGAAACTTTGTTTGAATGTATTAAAGATTATGCGAAATCTAATCTTTAATATTAAGAAGAACTATCAATGAAACAGTAATTATATGAACATATAATTCAACAAACAAAAGCTCCAATATTATTAATAATACGAATACTCTCAAAGTATTAGGGTTACAAAGACCTTGAAGCTATGATAATTCTATGAATGACTCGTATTGGTGTATCTTGGTGTGGTACATCAATCTCTATGCCCTAGAACCTCCTTTTATACACCAAGGAGTCCTAAACGGCTTACAATACTTTCCTAAGAATATCAAATCTTTTAAACAAATAAGTTATACATATCTTTTACACAAATAACTCATATAAATCACATAAGCAGTACTAACTAACTCAGCAGTACTAACTTCTTCACTAGCAGCATTAACTCCTTCAGCAGCATTAACTTTGTACTAACAGTAGTAACTTTTGTACTAGCAGTAGTAACTACTTAGCAGTTTTTCTTCTAAGTCTCTGAGCAGCACTAATATGCACTAGCAGTAGTAACTTTACACTAGCAGTACTAACTGTGTACTAGCAGTAGTAAACACTTAGCATTTTTCTCTGAAGTTCTTGAGCAGTACTAACACAACTGAGCAGCATTAACTCTGATATGAGCAGCAGTAATACTAGCAGCATTAAGAAGGCTTTTAATCCTAACAATCCTCCCCTAAACTTGATATTTATCTCCAAAATCATCAAGTTTCTCCATTAAAAGCTCCATAATCACCAGGAGGATGCTTCCAAACACTTCATTGATTCTTAAGCTGTTTTGTGAGAAGTTTAAGAAGCTGATATGCCATTTCACTTATTTTTTTTACTACGTTTATTCTAATAAATTAACTTAATGCAAAAGAAATTCAAAAACAAGATTAATTTTTAGATTATCGAGGTGAACAAAAGTTACAAATTAATAATGAGTCTAATTTTTCAATTCATTTTCCCCACACTTAAGTTGAGCATTATGCGTAATTAGAAAATAACTTAAAAGTGGGACAAACGGGAAAAATAAATATAAGAGAAGAGAGACTTTTTGGGGCTCATAAGTGCTTAGTTGAATTCTGAAATATACGGCGCTAAATGAAACGGCAAACATGTGTATTCTACCACATGTAATATACTGATGTCTAGATAGTTATAATTTGGGTTGTGTTGGGAAAAGAGGGTGATGTGCCAAATATATCACCCTCCCCAAGTGATAAGAATGCCAACCACGCTCTCCAACTCCAACTTTATTGTTTAATCAGCAAAAATAAACACAACTACAAAAAACCATAAAATTCTAAAGCACACTTTCGTAAGGCACACACGATGCATTAGCGTAGCCAAATCCTTTAAAACCTCATCGGATGCTCCGAGTGGACGAGTTATAGTCTCGTGAGGGTTTCCAGCGAACACACCCACAAAGTTTAAAACAATTTTTTTTATATATATATATATTTATTTATTTTTCGTTTAAAACTTTTTATTTATTTAGTAAAACAAGCACGCATAAACATTACGAAAGGAAGAATAAAATAGAAAGGAAAATATAATTACTAGTAGTATTCAAACATTCATAACACATACGAAAGAAAAAATAAAGGCGAAAATAAAATCTTTTTAGAGATTTTTTTTTATTTAAGGCAAACACATAAGGTTTGAAACCTTTAACAACACAATCACATACAAAAACAAATATTTTTAGGTTTTATGTTTTTTTTATATTTTTAGCACACATAAATTATATAATCTAAATAAAAAAATTATATGTATTTTTATTTTATATTTTTTATTACTTTTTTAGATATATTTTTTTTGACCAGAAGTGCGTCGCACTTGAAAGAAAGTGCAGCGTACATCAAATATAATTATTTATTATTTTTCAAAAATTCAAAATACCATGGCAGGAAAAATTGATACAAGTGTGCCGCACAACAACAAATGTGCAACAGTTTTATTATGACAAAAACATATTTTTTATCACACTTTATTAGTTACGAACACACATATATAATCGCATAAACAAACACATGCAAACACAAATAAACCAACTAAACAAAAGGAAATACGAAACTCTTTTTTTTAAGATTTTATAATTTTTTTTTAACTTTTTTTTTATTTTATATATGGTCATACTTATAAATACACAAGCAAGCAAACACAAAATAAAACACATAACACATAACAGATAAACATTCATACAAACACACAGACAAGAACATTATTAAAAAATATGAAATTTCTTTTTATATTTTTATAGTTTTTGACACTTTTACATAATAATGCAAACAAACACACATAAACAAGCAAACTAAGATGCATAAACAAATAAAGACATTTAACAATTATTCACATAACATAAAAGAAAATGCATATGATTTATTTTTATACAAAACTTACTCTTTTTGTTATTGCATGTGCAAAGTGTGGCGCACAAAATTAATTGTGCGGCGTACTTACTGCAAAATTTCCGAAAATTATATTTTTCACAGATGAAATGCAAGAAATATAAACAAACTAACAAAACACATGTTTATTATATCAACAGGAACATGTCAGAAAACAAAATAAGCAAAAATAATTTAAAAATAAAATATTTTTGGTTTTTTGAATGACACTAAATATCCACAATTGTACAAGGCATAAAATCATATAAAATAAAATTTTAAATGATCACAAACTTGAGACTAGCAATTTGGAGGCTTTGTTTGGGTTTTGGTTTTAAATCAATTTATGTTTGTGAAAATTTGCAGAAAGTGCGGCGTACTTGGGTAAAGTACGGCGTACTTCCTGGGTTTTCAGGAAAACCGGCGCACAAATTGTATGTGCGGCGTACTTCCTGAAGAAAAGTGATTTTTGGGTTCCGTTTGCCAGAAAACGGTACGGCGAGTTTATAAAGTTGGATTTGTAAAACAATACGGCGATTTTGGTGTGAAACCGGCGTACTTCGGGTATAAACCTGCAAAATAAGAAACGGGAACAAGGGAAGCCGTACTTTCTGTAACAACAGACATATTTTGAGATTTTAAGAGATTTAAGCACACGTAAGATGCACAAGACTAGCAAACAATCTGCAAACAACTAAACAAATCCCCGGCAACGGCGCCAAAAACTTGATGTGTGTTTTTACAAGCTTTAAATTTATAATAACTAGAAATACCGATTTTTACTAAAAACACAACATTCGGGCAAGTATACCCTATTCGAGTGTAATATAGTATTAGGTAAGTCCAGGTCGTTCCACGGGATTTGTAGCAATTCACATATTGTTTATCAAGTAACAAAGCTAATTGATTGTCACCGGTCAAATAGCCTAAACGTGTGTATTAAGCAGGCAAGAAACAAGACATGATCCACATAACATAATAGATAGAGATAGAGTAAAACTTTATATAAACAAAGCATAAAAGTCATATATGATGGGTAATCATAATAACAAGCATATCTACCAATGATAACATAGAATCCTTTCAGCCTATATACTACATCATCACGAGGCCGCATTAAAGAAAGGTTATAAATCAAATATGCATACATATAGAATCCTCTCACCCACCGGTCGTTCAACATAAGGAATGATCTTATACATTATTCTACTTGGGTTATTTATAGATTTACTAATCAATTCTCACAAGATTAGCACCGAATTGTTATAGACAGACAATGCGAAATTCATCAAGACAATAGAGCCTTTCGACCTATATATATTGCAATGATAAATCAAAAGATAAATAATAATCCAAGTAAAACAATATCGAATCCATAAGCATTTGTATTCACAAGTTATACAAATATCGTCTAAATATTATTCATGTTTCACATATGAGAGCAAAGTAACAATACTAATATTTCGACTAACATAACCACCAATCCCAAAACTAACAATTCCATTGATCCACCAACAACCAAAGCTTACTGAGATAACCGGAAATATGTCATCTAACTTCTAGAAATTCAACAACGTATCACAAATGGAGTGTTTGGTAACAAGGTTTATGATGATGATCTTAAGAGAATTTGGTGTGAATCCTCTAAGAATCAAGGTAATAAGTGTTAAGCTTATGGAAATGGATGATATGTAGGCTAGATATGGCGTTAGAATTCTGGAAATTCATGGCTATGGTGGTGGTTTGGGTGGTATATGGTGGTGAATGGAGAAGATAATGGATTAAAGGGGTGTTTGGATCATTGAATCCAAGGATCCTCACCAGTCTTCCCCTCTCACAAAGGCTTTAGCGATTGTGATGTGTAAAGATTATATGAAGATAGGATGAGAATATATGAAATGATGGAGCGCAAGTAGGGGTATTTATAGCTATTCGGAGGGATCAAGTGCCCGCACATACTTATTTGTGCGCCGCACATAGTGAGTTAATGCACTTAGCATTTAATTTTCTCCACCACCTTAAAAGTGCGCCGCACTTTGGGTGTTTAAAAAACTTTTCAATTCTGGTGAAAAAGTGCGCCGCACTTTCTGCAAGTGCGACGTACTTCTGATCGTTTTTATCAATTGACCTTTTTCATGGTTGTATATAATTAAATTCTCTTTCCGTGGCCGCTTGAATCAAATAAAACAGAGTTTGTATGACCGAGTTATGGCCAAAACAGTGAACAGGTGTCTGGAGATCTTTATCTTCAGTAATTTCTTCGTTTAAGCTTCAAATCTTCGTGTATTCTTTCGTTTTCTTCCACGACACATTTCAAGAACCTACAATAGCAAATATACTCTATTCTATACCAAAAGTTCTTATATTTAACCGATATATATATATATATATATATATATATATATATATATATATATATATATATATAATCATTGATAACGCATATAGAAATATGTATAATTTGAGCATTATCACACATAAAGTCCACACATGATGTATACTCCAGAAAAAGAATAATTGCAGTAACCCATGTCAAAGTTATGAAGAAGTATGATTGCGGATATTTAGAAGAGATCAAAGTACGAAGAGATGACAACACGCTCCATAAGTTCAAGGAAGGCGACTTCTCAAATCTTAATCTGCGTGATATTGAAGACCTGCTTGTCTTGGTTCAGAAGAAAATCTCAAACCTTGAAAGGGATGTCATCTTCGACCTAAATGTGGCATTGCGGATATTCATCAGATGTCATTCTTAAGCGTGTGAAAGACCTTCAACTGGGAGTCAAAAGCTACCAGAAGAAACTTAATATCACCAAGCATGAGATTTTCAGATCTGACATCTCCAAACTGACACCATACACTGTATACAAAAACCCTCAAGGAATCATCTATCAAGATAAGCTCAAGAGAAACAAGTTGATGTGCTTGGATGAACTCTACAAGTTCTGTGATAGCACACTCATATATGTTCGAAGGGTTCTTCATGATATTGCTTCCAGCTTGGAGATTGATTACTTGCCAAAAAGAACATGAAGTAGACTAGACAAGAAAAGGTCTCGCATCATGATCGAGGCGATCGATCGGCAGCTAATTGAGAGGAGATTAATGAGGAATTTAGAGAAGTTTGTTGGAGAGAGAGAATACGGAAATGACTTCAGGCTGCTTGAACGGACAATATGACTTTCTCATATTGTGTCCTACTATAATTCAGGTCAATTTCTCGTATATTAATAATTCTTGTGAATATGTAAATATGTAGTGTAGACTATAATTAGGCTTATATAGTGTTTGAGTATGAATTTTCAAGAATTTCTTAATAAATTCAAAAAATTCCAAATTCACGTACTCAAACACCATATAATACCCTCAAAAATTGAGGGAGAGCATTAAATGTTCCAATGATCAGCTTGTTAATAATTGGACATTTTTTTTCTAAAACCATGAATATTTGAATCAATTGTTATCGAAAATATTAAGAGATTTGGTATTTTTGATAAGGGGAGAAAATGTGATTAAAATATATGGTTAAAGATGTGAATTTAAGGTCTCAAGTGCAAGCTTCTCCCCTCATGTGCTAAACATTTTTTTATTATCGATGCACATGTTAAGGGGGAGCATAACAAATGGTTTTACGACTGTGAATGATACTAAAATACCGACCATGTATTTAAGTATTTGGAGTTATAAGGTGGTTAGGTATAGGTATTCGTTCCCATGATCCAGCCAGAATCGGAAGGATCTACCCAGAGACATTTCACTAGTTAGTGTAGAAGTCCATAGGTATGATATAAAAAAGGATTAAAAGTGAGAACAAGGGAAAAGTGCTGACTGGGATGGAGCTGGTACTAGAACAAACCCAACAAGGTACTAGTTATAAAGTCTCAGTAAGCACTGAAGGGGTTGAAGAATTAAAAAGAAAAGTTAAGATAAATGGTGAAAAGAAAGAAGCCCCCTCGCGACTTAGGAGCAGAAAAACCGGGTCAATACACGCTGTCAGAATCACAAAGATGCTTGCTGCATTGAATACTGAAAACATGACCCAGTGATGCAATGCACAACCGCTCCTAGCACAACAAAAATCTCATCCAAAAAGAATTTTTCTGTTTCATTTCTCACGGAGATTACACGCATTTATATCAACTTTCTCACTCCGAGTTAGTTGGTATTGAAAAGGTGGCAGTCTGCTCCAGCATCTGATTACTAAAACCAAAGTGTACTATTGAGTGTAGAGCCAAAAGAGATCATCATAAATCTTATTAGTACATTTATCCAAAATATGCTTGCTAATTCACACAATGTGAAAAACAAGAAATATATGTCAAGAGTCCTACGCATCATCCTTGTGATTTTGCCAGAACATCCGAGTGATACTTAATGTATTCATAGTGAAGATAGAAATCCTGCTTGAGCCAACATCAAACAAGCTTTTGGTAGGTGACTTGTGAGATCCTATACGGATCGATCTTGTGACACTGGATATCGATTCGGTCCAGCTTATGAATTGACGAATGAATTTTGAAAAGATTAAAAATGTTGGTGTGTTATAAATACCATTTGCATCTTAACACACCGACTGATTTTCTAAATCTATTTTCAATCTTATGTCCATGGGAAACCTCACAAGGGTATCTGGACATAGGAAAGTTGGACACGAATTAACGGCTTAATCGGGAAGATAGTAACTTACCAGTTCACTCTTACCGCGTTGTCTGCTTTGAGACGCTCCAGTAATGAGAACGACTAGTACAGCTGCGAAACGCTGTCAAGGAGATTCTTCGGAATTTTACCTGATCACATGCAGTATTTATACTGATCAATGGGGAATCGTGGTTATTGCAACCGTATTCGATGAAGTGATAAAGCCACTTTCGTCCATACATGTTGACTATTACTAACCCTTTCATGCAGGTGATCCCCTGGGTCGCAGCTATTGGATCAAGACAAATCAAGATTCATAGCCACATGCTCATACTCAATCGACATACATAAAGACATCATGAAAGCTCAAGTACATGTTTCAAGACTTCCGTTGTTCTGAATCCGCGTGTCCTTCTTGAAACGACGAAGTGTTAAAGTTAAAGAAATTCAAGAAAGATGTCTTATTCAAGCTTTCAATCTCAAGAAAAGTATGAGCATGTTGGTCCAAAAGTCATAGTACACAAGATGGCGATAATGTCTCAAGATGATGATAAGAGATTATGCTTGGTTGATGATCTCAAAGAAGCTCAAGTTCACATACAAGTTAAGCTATATGGAACAAGCTCTAGCCTAAAGTCAAAGATCACTATATCATGTTCACAAGATGAAATATAGAAAACAAGTTTGCGAGCACAAGACTGAAGACAAGCATAGTATGCTAGGTTTAAGTTTTTGTAAAATGGAGTGACCTCCCTTAGGGGGAGATTGTTAGGTTTACGAAAAATGTTGGTCACTTCCATTATATCGTTAGATAGCTCATATAGTACTATTTTGGAACCTAATAGGCTAGATTAGTCAAAGCCTATGGAAGCCTGTCCTAGTCGGACCATATGATAGTATTTATAACCCTCTTCTGCCTTGGAGAGGTTGGTTGTCACTTTTCTTAACTTTACACTAATCTAATATTTCCTTTTTCCTTTCTCTCTCTAGAAGTGTTCATCCATCATTTCTCTCTCTAGTTCTTCATATATTTGATTGTGAGTTTAGATAATCTAGTATTCTTCAAACTTTACTTTCATTCAAATGATTACGGATTAGCTTAAGTGGCATGAACTGTTAATTACGATGGGTAAGCACAAAGGTTATAAAATAGATCTATTTAGGATTGACATCCCCGTTCGGGTGAGTGGCGCTCACTAGTTTTGGCAGTTCGAAACCAGACGGACGTATACGTATGTCGGTACTGTTGAACTACCAATTCACATGAACACTTACAGTGCCTGAAAAAATTGGCATACATAAAAGTCAGAGCCTTAGTGTTATGAACTTAGTGCAGTCGTAATTACATTTTTGTGACTATTGTATGTGTTACAATGGTCACACACACTTTATAAATCTTTGATTTCAATATTTATACTTACATTTTTGTGACTATTGTATAGGTTACAATGGTCATACATACTTTATGAATCTTTGATCTAACATTTATAATTACAAAAACCTATGAACTCAGCAACTTTATGTTGACACTTTTAAGCATGTATTTCTCAGGTGAACAAGCTACTTGACGTTCTTAATATGCATTGGAGTCTAAACTTTTCAAGAACAAAACTCATGGATTTCCATTAACATTCAAACTATCAAATCTCATTGTATTAATTTCAAGCTTTTCATGATGATGCAAACCTTGGGACAAATGTATATTTCAACTAAAGCAACGAGATTACTTTTCAAACGACTCATTTAGAGGTCGTGCTCTCATATCTTGTGCAATGGTATTATGAAGTAACGCTCTCGGACATGTTTCCGCTGCGACCTAATTTAGGGGTGTTACAGATTGGTATTCAAAGCCAAGGTTATAGAGAACTAGGTTTCATATTTTACCTAGACTATAACCGTTTTCACGAACATTGCATCGCATCAAACTTTTTTATGTGCATACACACTACTTGCTTACTTGCTTACATTACTTGGTTACACAACTTGATTATATGACTTATAAATATATATATATATATATATATAATGATATATTATATATATTATAGTATAAATAGTAAATAAATATATAAAATATATATATATAATATATAATAATGCTTACATTCCCTTACGTATATTTTATATTTATTTATATAAATACTAGAACATTTCTTAAGGCAAGGTAATACTATAAACTCGTATGTCCTAAAAATTATCCAAACATTAATTTATCTTATATGATATTTTACCATCATTCACTTATGCCATGATTCATTCCATTTCGGCATGTTACGTTTCCATCCCTGCCATGAGTGCACATTCATTTTACCATACATCATCTTGCATCACGTTTACCTTCCATACTACATGCATCTTGCATGGTTTCATATAAAGGCGATTTATATATGTTGGAGTATGCTCGTGTCATAATAAATAATTATATGGCTGGACACATGTGAGCCTATGGGTCACACACATATACACTAAGGTACCATTTTATATATCGTGTTTGTTGTATTTACGGTATATAAATAACCCACATAACTCAGAATCATTATTGGGCTTCTAATAACTAAGTAAAGTACTTATTCTATTGGACTTGAAAAACAAATAGGAGGCCTATTTGAAGCCTATAAGGGGCCGACTATATGGAGGTAAAAAGAAGGGGACATGATCAAGTTTTTTTGTTATAAATATACGGGATATCTTCTCATTATGATTAACAATTTACCAAAAAAACTTTTCCCTACTTTCTCTCTCAATATACACGGCTCAAAATATATTCCCATCTAGGGTTTATAGTTTTCTTGATCCAACTCTTTGAATCTAGTTCATTCAAGGTGTTTTACAAGGCTACGGGGTTAAGACTAGCATCTAATTGGTATACAAGGAAGTGTAGTGTGGATCAACCATAGAGGTGATCTCCTTTGATCACTTGGTTTCATTGGGTGGTTCGTTTATTAGGTGAAGGTCACTATTTGTTTCTACCGATCACGCTACAAATGTATTATTATTCTTGTTTTTATTTGATTGATCATATGACTCAATGGATCCGTTGATAGGTGCATGATCCGCTGCGTTTTATATTTTATTATATGATATTCATTTAATTCAGCACCTACAGTGGTATCACGAGCCATCATATGATGTCATATGATCATCTTGTATGCGTAAAAATGGCTAAAAACACGTGTTTTTAATGGATTCAAAAGGATAATTTTAAAACAGCCCCTACGGGATTAATTTAGGAATAATACGACCCTATGGGTTCTTATGATATGTGATTTTAATCCATAGCCATTTTACGTTATGCATACTTTTAAATTGGTTTGTTGTTTATCGAGTACGTGTAAAATGACTTAAATCGCGTGTTTTGGAACGATTCGTGAATCGGTTTTAAATCAGCCCCTTAGGCATCATTTTCTGCAATAATATGGTTATTATAAGGTGTTTAACATAATATATAATGATCCTTAAGTCATTGGTTACACGTACAAATCGGAGTCATTAATTCTAGTTAATTTATTTCTTCGATTCGTTGGCTAACAATTTATGTCTTGTTAATTATTTTGTATCCATAGAAAATACATGCATGTTTGGCCATGGACTTTGTAACATTTCGTATTTTCAGGCCATTTTATGACGTCATTTATTTCACTATTTATTTTTTTTAGTCTCGTGCGCATTTACTTTTAATTCTTATCACATAATTAAATCGCGTAAGCTAATTTTTTTTTCTTTTCATTTAACGAATAAAACAAGAGAAATATGATTTTTATACACTATTTCCTGACATGAATAGTGTTGGTTCGTTTTTAATAAAAAATTTGGCAAAACATTTTAGAATAATTTATATAAGTTTTAAATTTATAAATATTATTTTACAAGACGATTGACCTACTTATACAGAATAACATAAAACAAACATAAAGCATTATTTATCTTTTCGAAAGTAACGAGTGTGTTTCACGTGTTGATCGAACGAGTGACCCTAAGTGTTGATCGAACGATTGACCCTAAGTGTTGATCGAACGAGTGTGTTTATGTGTTGATCGAACGAGTGGACATAAGCGTTGATCGAACGAGTGTGTTTCATGTGTTGATCGAACGAATGTATTTAAGTGTTGCTTAACAAGGATCGAACGAGTGATTTTTTTTAGGGGCGATCGAACGAGTGTTGCTTAACAGGGATCGAACGAGTGTTGCTTAGAGAGGATCGAACGAGAGCCATTTGACTTGATCGAATGGGTGTCTTACATTACGGATCGAACAAGCACATATTCTAAGGACCGAACGAGTGTTACTCTTTGAGGACCGAACGAGTAGAGTTATCAACATTTGACCAATTTTTGACTTAACACACTTAAGATCAAATTTTTTCTAACTAAGATTAAATTTCAACAAATCTCTTAGTTTAAAATAGACAGTATACGTTTGACAAAACCAAGGTTAACTATATTCGACTTAATTGTTAGGATAGGTGCCTTTGTCTTACACGCCATGTGTCTTTCTAAGTAGATTGATCTTCAGAAGTGCTAAAAGTCTTAAAGGTTATCATGAATGAATGATTGTGTGTCCTTATAAACTGTACTCACTCTTTCTTAAACAGAATTATGGCACTCTCGATAGCAGATCAGATTGCTTTGGATGACGCATTGGTGGCTCCTGCTGACCGACTCAAGATTGGAAAATGCAATCTTCGCTTGAGTTCGGATATCACATCCAAGGAAGCAACCCTTCAAGTAGTCTATGATGTGCTAAAGCTCACTCCGTTCTACAATGCCTTCCAAGTTACTGCTGATGCTCCAGAAATCTATATGCAGGAATTCTGGGCTTCTGCTTATGTTCACAATCGTTCGGTCCGATTCAAGATGAATAACAAGAAGCACATCATCGGTCTTGAGCAATTCAGGGACATTCTTCAAATTTGTCCTAAAATCGGCAATAAGAAGTTTGTAGATCCACCTCTTGAGTCGGAGATCATCACATTTCTAGCTAGCCTTGGACACACTGGAGATATAAGGAAGCTCTCTGACGTGAATGTCAATAAACTGCATCAACCATGGAGATCATTTGCTGCTGTAATCAACAAATGTCTTTGCGGAACACCATCATATGACAGCCTCCGTCTCTCTCAAGCTCAAATCTTGTGGGGTATGTACAACAAGAAGAACATTGATTATGCATATCTTCTATGGGAGGACTTCATTTTTAAGATTGAGACCAAAAGTTCGAAGAAGGGCAGTGCGATGTACTATCCTCGGTTCACCAAGATAGTCGTCAACTATGTGATGGAAAAAGATCCTTCAATTCCAAGAAGAAACAAGGTCAATTGGCACTATGCCAGAGATGATCCAATGTTTACTACCATCAATGTTATATCAAGGAATGAAGCCACTCAGTTGTACGGGGCTATCTTGCCAGTGGCATTAACCAATGAAGACATCCGCAACTCTGAATCCTACAAGGAGTATTATGCTATGGCTTCAGGAACAATTCCTCCTAAGACAAAAGGAAGCAAGAAGAAAGCTAATACAGATGCAATCCCTAAACCGAAGTCTTCCACTGCCCCCAAGAAAAAGAAGTCAGGAACAGGAAAACAAAAGACTTCAGAGCTGGAGAATATCTCTGAGGCAGACTTGACAGAGGCTGAGCAACTCAAAATAGTCATCAAAAGAAGCCGTCAAGAAACTCATAGCTCTCATGCTAGTGGTTCTGGAGCAGATGAAGGAACTGGTGTTAAACCAGGGGTTCCCGATGCTCCCGATTATGATTCAGAGGATGATATATCTTGGAAATCAAGCGACGATGAACAAGATGATGAGCAAGCTCAAGATGATGATGATACAGAGAGACATGAAGTCCATGAGACTACCCAGGAAGAAGAAGATGATGATGAACATGACGATGATGAGAATGATCAAGAAGATGATGATGCTAGTGACGATGATAAGAAAGCTAAAGATGATGATGATGAAGAAATGACTAAATCAGATAATGATGGTGATGATTTTGTACATCCTAAGCAGGAGCGAACGTTGCAGGTGCAAATCAGGGAAGATGCTACAGATGTAAAGGGATCAAGAAATGAAGCAGTCATAGATTCCAATACCGATCTTGATGGAAGATAATAAAGATAATGACGAGATGTTGAAACACTCACGTGACCCTCAACTCCAAACTCCGGTTAATCTGATGGTCAACAACAGAGTGTCGTCTGAATCCTCTGGATTCGATCCAACATGCTAAACCAAACAAATATAACTGGTGTTGATGATATTTTTCGACAACATACTGAAGCCACTTCTCTCATTGATACTCATGTAACAGCCATCGTGGAGCCATCCTTCACTCGCCCTCCAACACCGCATCCTATCGTCATTCAACCACAACAACTACCAATTATGACACCGGCAACTACTACAAGCTCCTTGCTAGAAAATCTTCCAAACTTTGCCTCGTTGTTTGGCTTTGATCATAGACTGAAAGCATTAGAAGAAAACTTCTCAGAATTCAGGCAAACCAATCAATATGCTGAGGCGCTCTCCTCCATTCCTGGCACTGTTGATCAATATATAGCAAATAAGATGCAGGAAGCAGTGGACGTTGCAGTCCAATTGAAGTATGACAGAATTCGAGAAGAGTCTACTTCTGCAAATCAGAAATTCCTTGACTCGATTGATGAAGGAATGAGGAAAATCATCAAAGATCAAGTCAAAAAGGAAGTCTCCAAAGTTATTCCAAAAATCGAGAAGTTAGTCACCGATCAACTCGAGTCTGAAGTTCTGGTGCGATCATCAAAGGAAGCCAACACATCTCATGCTGTAGCTGCAAATCTGTCCGAACTCGAACTGAAAAAGATCCTAATTGACAAGATGGAGGCTAACAACTCTATCAACAGATCAGATATACAAAGGCAGCTTTACCAGTCATTAGTTGATTCTTATGAAGCCGACAAGATCTTGTTAGATACATATGGCGATAAGGTCACAATCAAAAGACCAAGAGATGGTGCAGATGATGATCAAGAACCCTCCGCTGGAACAGACCGGGGGTGGACCATCGTTGACCGCCGCCGTTGACCGGTGGTACGGCGATGCTCCGGCGGTGTTGACTGCCGTTGACCGTCGTTGACCACCGTCGTTGACCACCGTTGACCGGTGGTCCGGCGGCGGTTGACCGGCGGTTGACCGTCGGGGGTGAACAGTGAAAATGCCACGTGGCACCACTCTCTTACTATGGGCATTTCTTTAGAAGGTGTAACATCGGTTGTGAGCCGACAAGATACAACAAACTTTTATCAGCCCACAGTTTATTCTTTTTTCATTTTTTAACATATTTTCATTTTTTTTTCATTTTACGATATAGAGAAGACTTCTTTTTTGAAAAATTCAAGTATAAATTTGAACTAAGACTAAAATTTTTGCTATATACTACATAAAAATTGTTGATTTAAGTTTAATCTCCAAAAATAGCACGTATATTAGTCCGGTTAAGAGCTTATGGGAGAAAAAGCCACAAATTACATACATGAGCTCTTAAGATTTCCAAATAATCCTTGTTTAGCATCCAACTCATACTTAACTCTATCATTTTTTGTTCTTCGCAATCCGCGAACGCTTAGTCTAAAAGTTAAGGAACAAGCTAGAGCTCAACACGCTCGATCGAGTCAAAATTTATTCTTATTCTACCTAGCAGGAAAGTCAAAATTGTGACAAAACACTTATTTTATTTTTGAAAATTTTTAAATTGTTTCATTTTTTGAAATTTTGGTGGTAAAAACGAGATTACGTGAAAACAACGGCTGCAGGCACAATCAAATCGAAGATCCCCCCATACTAGAATTAAACAATTTTTTTTTAATCTCGATGTTTTAAGAAGGGTTCTCTACGTAAAGCCTAGCGTTTATTGGTATGCTTAAAGATAAAACGTTAGTCGATAAGATTGGATATCGGATTCCAAAATGGAAGTTCAAGATGTGATGCTCTTGTGATCGAAGGACTTAAACGCGGCACGAGAGGCTTCAAAATCCTGGCAATCCTGGCTATTACACAAAAATTCAAGCAAACGAGGCGGTGCCTCATCACAAAAAAAACACTTTTTATTACTACATAATAATAAATATGGATAAGCATGAGGTTCATCCACGAAGCGCTATTTAGGGGTCACTAAGCTTGACCACAAATCCCGAATTTAATTTGTCCTTGGGGAAGGTTTGAGATCCGGGACAACCATTTTGTCGGTTCGTCCCCTCCAGTTGTGTTTAATTCGATGACCAGTTCACCTTAACGTTTAGACCGGAGTTTTGAGAAACTCAACGGTGCATATGGAAAGACATGGGCCAATGGTGAACGGTCCGGGACCATTGGGATTAACTTGCCCGAAGAACATCTTCATCGAGAGGTTTAATAAGAGACTTGATCACCGACGTTTAAAACGCGGTTTTTGATCTTTGAGTCATGGATCCTCTTTGTTTTTTCTTTATAGATCAAAGAGTTCTAATAGGCATGATCACGGAGTTCATTTAGTTCATTGAGTTGAACTTTGCTTTGATCATCCGCGGTCGAAAGGTCAAAATTTGCATGCTTCAAGGCCTAGTAGGCTTTGTGCTCGAGCTCGATCGGTAGATGACATGCCTTTCCGTACACGAGCTTATATGGAGTACACCCAATGGGTGTTTTATAAGCTGTACGGAAGGCCCAGAGTGCATCATCTAGTTTATCCGGCCAAGAGGCATGGTTCTTGCCTACGGTCCTTTCAAGAATTCGTTTCAAGCCACGATTGGAAACCTCAACTTGCCCACTTGTTTGTGGGTGATATGCGATGGAGAGACGATGAGTGACTCTGTATTTAAGCATGACTTTTGCAAACTGGTCATTGCAAAAACGTGTTCCGCGATCACTTATGATAGCACGAGGGGCACCGAATTGGGCGAAGAGAGATTTAAGAAATTTGCAAACAACTCGGGCGTCGTTGGTCGGGAGTGCTTTTGCTTCAACCCATTTTGACAAATAATCGACCGCCACAAGTATATACTTGTTCCCTCGTGAAGACGGGAACGGCCCCATGAAATCAATGCCCCAAACGTCAAAGATTTCACAAACTTAGATGGAATTTTGTGGCATTTCATCCCTTTGTGAGATTTTCCCTGTCGTTAGCACGAGTCGTAATTTTTTAACAAACTAGTGTGCATCTTTGTTAAATAGTGGGTCAAAAGAAACTGGCATCAAAGACCTTTTGGGGTGAGATTTGTACCTTGATGTCCCTCAATGGTCTATTGGGAAGCTTCCGAGGTTTGTGGTGGTGAGCTTCTTTGCCAGTGCACACGCGCCGGATCACTTGATCCGCACACATTTTGAATAGGAAGGGGTCGTCCAAAAAGTAGTGTTTAACATCTTGAAAACTTGGAGATTTTTTTGTTGGAGACATTTCTTTAACATTGAATTGCCCGCGTGGTAATTTGCATAATCGGCAAACCATGGGGTACTTGAGTCACCACGAAAATCTAGTCACCATTTTAATGTCTCAAGGGAAACTTTTTCATTTCTCTCCTTTAGGGTCTAGCACACTTTCATATGGATTTTCTGTCGGGAAAGATGAACGGCCGCGAGGTTCTCGGGCTCCTTCTTTGTGTCTATTATGTTGAATCGAATTCTTGAAGAGGAGAACCACGGAGCCAATCCGCCTTGAATCTTTTTTAGTAAAGAGATATTTTAGGGCGGAGTGATCGTATACACAATGCTTTTGTTCAAGATGAGGTAAGACCAGAATTTTTCGAAGGCATACACCACGGCTAACATTTCTTTCTTTGTCGTGGTGTAATGCGATTCCGCCTCGGTCATTGTTTTACTAGCATAGTGTATAGGCTTAAAGTGTTTCTCATGTCGTTTGCCCCACAGACCGCACCTATGCAAAGTCGATGCATCGCACTTAAGCTACATAAGGGTAATATCCCAGTATGGGGCAATCATGTTGGAGCTTACGGTTAGTTTTTTTCTTTAACGTTTGAAAAGCTTGAATACAATCATCGGAGAAGATGAACGGAGTATTTTTCTCAAGAAGATGAGTCATCGGTCGGGAAATTTTAGAAAAATCCTTAATGAACCGTCGGTAGAAACCGGCATGACCGAGAAAACTTCGAACACCCTTGATTATGGTGGGATGAGGTAACTTAGCAATCACATCGATTTGCTTTATCATCTCAATCCTGTTCTTTGAAATCTTATGGCCGCGAGGACCTAATGCCTCTTGGCACATGAATGAAATGAATTTTCTCCCAATTTGATCAAGATTGGTGTCTTCGCATCTTTTGAGCATCTTGTCCAAGCGAGAGAGGCAATTTTCGAATGAATTCCCAAAGACCGAAAAGTCGTCCATGAAGACTTCCATCGTTTTTTCAACCATGTCATGAAAGATAGCCAACATACATCTTTGGAATGTGCCTGGTGCATTGCATAAGCCGAAAGACATGCGACGATAGGCGAATGTTCCATAAGGACACGTGAATGTGGTTTTTTCTTGATCTTTAGGATCGATGGGAATTTGAAAGTAACCCGAGAAACCATCGAGAAAATAATAGTAATCGTTTCCCGCTAATCTCTCGAGCATTTGATCCATAAAGGGAAGTGGAAAATGGTCTTTACAGGTGGCTTCATTTAACTTACGGTAGTCAATGCATACACGTCACCCCGTAACCAATAGAGTTGGGATCAACTCATTTTCATCATTTTCAACAACGGTAAAGCCACCCTTTTTCGGTACGCAATGTGCAGGGCTTACCCAAGGACTATTCGAGATCGGGTAAATTAATCCGGCATCAAGAAGTTTTTCAACTTCCTTTTTGATGACATCGTGGATCTTTGGATTCACCCATCTTTGGTGTTGGACGCCGCGTTTGTAGTTCCTCTTCATATGAATTTGTAAGTACAAATTTCGGGTTAATACCCTTTATGTCGGAGAGTTTCCAAGTATTGGCTCGCTTTGCGTAATTCAAAACTTTATGAGAGCGGCTTATGGTCCTATATCAAAGGTCTTTAGCAATTATTGACGGGCAACTTATCATCACCTCTAAATGCGTAATTCAGATGAGGAGGTAAGTCTTGTGTATCGACCTAGGGAGGTTCATAATTGGATTTATCAGTTTAGGCTTCACAAAACTTTAGTTCTTTCCGTATTTCTGGCAAAATAATTTTCCTTGGTTGGGAGGGGTGATGGATCATCATTAGGAAATGCTTCTAGAAGAAGATTATTCCCCTCAGGGTCATAATAAGACGTCATCACCTTCTGGTGAAGTTGGTATCATCATCAAGTGCGAGGAATGCGTTCGACGCTTCCTCGAGAAAGAAAATCACTATCACGAAGGGAGTGAGAGTCGGAGAAGAGGGTGTAGAAACGATCGGGTCATAGTAAGGAGTGGGATTGCCACTCGAGATCACATCGGAGAAACTGAGAACTTCTTGAGAATACTCCTCATAAGCCATTTCAATGACGTCGATTTGGTTCGCCGTCATATTCATTAATTCGAGGAGTACCTCGAAGTTTGATCAGATTGAATGTTACGCTTCTTTTCCAAACGAAAGAGTGTTAATTCTCTTCGTAAACATCATAAGGCAAGTCCAGTCTTATTAAGGTTCTCCATGAATTAGGGGAACTCGGGGATCGGCATCAAAGTCTACAGACTACAAAGTCGGCCAGGAATTTGGAACTTTCCTACTTTTACGTAGACATCTTTGGCGATACCGATCGGTTGAGAAATCGTTCGGTACGAAGTTCTAGAGTCTACAAGTAGGAGTAAGTTACTGGAAGAGATAGTTTTTCCCACACGGATAATGGCATGAGATTTATGCTAGCGCCAAGATCGGCCAAAGCTAAGCACTCATCCATTCCAGGAAAATCACACGGTATGAGGAATTTGTCGGGGTCTCCAAGTTTTTCGGGTAACTTGTTAAGGATGACTGCCGAACATGCTATTCAAGGCGTTTCTACGCCATTTCTACTTAATTTTTCTTTGTATTCCATCAAGGCTTTTAAGAGTACGAGGCAAAGATCTAGCATAAGAATCAAAAAGCGAGCGCCAAAAATGGATTGGTAGTAAAGCAGCACCAGTATTGATAAATATAATATGATTAGAAAATTACTAATTACCCTTGAGGACAAAAGGCTAAGGAAAATCTTCACTATATATATAATATAATATGTATATTAACCGGAAGTTGATTCACAGGTCGTTATTCCCCACCCCGATTTATGAATGACCACGTTTGTTGTTTGGACAACTGATTTGAATTGGGTAACAAGATTGATTTGATTATCTATATTAATATACAGATTTAAAACAATTAAAACAAGCTCAAAATGTAATCAATTAAGAACGAAAATAAATAAACGTGGAAATCAAACTTTAACTAAAACGCAAAAGGGATCCTAAACTGGCAGTTAAAAACACTAACATTTCCAAATTAAACCTAATTAAATTTTCTTTTTAAATAGACTCTAATTGACTAAAAAGTAAGTTTAAAGAAAACTAGAACAAAAACGGATTTGAAATGAGCTTAAAACATGAAAAACGAGAACGAAAACGAATCCCGCTCTTTAAGGATTGAAATTTTGCAATTTTAACCCTACGGAAACAAAACTATTTTTCCTAGGAACTATATGATAAAGAAATTTTCTAAAAAAGATTTATATTTTTTTGATTATTTTTCTATTTTTTATGATTTTTTAAAAGTTTTTAATCAAATAAATGTTTAAAAATACTAAACTAATTATAAAAATTCTAAAAAAATACAGAAAATAGCTTGAACTAATACGGACCTAGAAAAATTAAGCTTGATTACACAGCTTATCGAATAAGCTGTGTAATAAGCTTAAAACAGCTTATAAGCTAAAAGGAAGAAAACGTATTCAAATAATAAATTTTGTAAATGTATAATGAAAAAGACCCCAGGGCACGATGGTAGTGAGGTGTGTTGCTATAAAGGGTTGAGGGTGTTGAGGTCGGGGGTTCGAGCCTTGCTCACCCCCGATTTCCACCTTCCCTTTTTTTGAAAACTTATAAAAGCAAAGTTGTAGAAAAGCTGAAAATAAGCACTTTTAATAAAAGAAACTTTTTATGAAAAGCACTAAATAAGCTGTTAAACAGCTTAAAACTAGACAGTTACTACTTAACTATCTTTTTGGCTTTTTTAAGAACTTAACAAGTAGAAATAAGCTAAGGCAAGGACAAAATAAGCTACTACTAACCTAAGACAAACCTAATAAGCAGGTTTAGAAAGAAATAAGTAAAAGAAAACAAAATAAGAACTGAAAATCCAAATAAGCTTTATTATGAAAACTATAAACCAAACAGTCCCTAGGCAGACTTTGAGCTTAAAATCAAACTTATAAATGGATCCTTATGCCAAGAAACTTATTACCTACTTAAAGCACAGCTAATAAGCTACTTAGAATTTCAAACCAAAATCATTTTGAAAAACAGATAAGCAAAGAAAAAAGCACTATGAAAAAGCTACAGGTTACTCTTAATATTTTTGGATTTTTAGAAAATTTAAGAACCTAATAAGCTAAAATAACCTGAAAACTAAGATCAATGAGCTACTAACTAGTTAAGTTTACACTAATAAGCTACTTATGAAAGAAATAAGCAAAAGGATATAAGCCATAAGCTGAAAAAGCCAAATAAGCACTTAAGCAATTCTGAGTTCAAAAAGAAAGATAAGCAACTTTGAGCTTAAATTCAAATAGAAATGGAACCTTTGATGAAATGAACTTAGAAATCCTTAAAGCTCTTTACTAAAGACTTTTAAAACTTGCTTTTTAAATTAATTTGAAATTCAATATGGCTAAAGAAAAAGTTTATCTGAAAATAAGAACATGCAGGCGACTACTTATTTTTTTTTTTTGGTTTTTGAAAATTTATGAAAAAGGAAAAGGACAGTTTTGCAGACTAAATTTATATAAGCTAAAAAACTTTTTAAACAAGAGAAACACTTAAACTATATAGTTTTACCTATAAACTACTTGTGCACAAAATTTCAAAAACTAAATCCTACTTTTACCTAATGAAATTTGATTTTGAAAAAGGAAATGTCAGCAGTTTGAACTGCTGATGCGGTTTGCATTTTTTTTAACAAAAACTCAAAATCAACAATTGCAGGCCTAATGACTTGTTTTATAACCTTAAACCACAAGCAATTTTATTACTACCAATAATTAAAAGAGACTTAAGCTAGATATGTTGCTATGAAGATTAATGATTCAGGATCAAAGTATTAACTAGAAAACATATGAAAACTTGCTTAAAACTACAAGCCTTAACCTATCTATTTTAACCTAAAATCTATTTGTACTCAAAATTTCAAGAGCTGAAAACATTTTTTACTTATTGAAAATTAGCTAGAAGTTGGTTGTTTTTAAGATAAAACTGTTGATGCAGTTGGCATGCAAATAGACTAAATCTAAAAACCTTCAAATGCAGACCTATTAAACTTCTTCATATTCTATTTTAACACTTATCTAAACACAAATTAAGAGCTTAAATCCTAAATACCAGATAACAAATAGATTTTAACAACCTTAATAAGCATAAAACTATAAGAAAATAAGCTAGAAACAATAAGCTACAAGTTAAGCTAATATTTTTTAATTTTTATAGATTTTTAGGACAAGTTATGAAAATGCATTAGCTAAACAAAGGCAATAGTGCTCAAGAGAATAAGAAAATGCAACTTATTAAACTAAGATACTTGAATTTAAAGGAAACTTACAAAAGCCTTAGCTAAACAAAGGCAATAGTGCTCAAAAAAGGTTTCAACAGCTCTAGCTTATCACAAAGATAAGCTAGTGAGGTCCCATAAGCTCTTCCATTGTAAGCTTATCATCCAAAAGTCCATAATCCATAAGCATGGGTATTCAAACTGATTTTATTGGTTAATGTAGATTAGAGCTTGTTAATAGCTCAATTTGAGCTTAGAGACTCAAAGAGCTTGTATGAGCTTATTGGAAGCTTATCAAACAGTAACATGAGAGTTTTAAGGATTTAGAAACTTGTAAAGTAAAACGGATTAGGTGAAAACAAAGGAAGATTTCATTAACTTTAAAACTGAGTACAATAAGGTAAAATTAAGAGTACAATAAGCTTGAAAAATTACACTACTTAAGCTTAAATTTTAAAAGCTAAAAACTACAAAAGAGAAGATGCCCATATGTGTGAGTGAATGAGGCTTTATATAGCCTTCAGCTGAAGCTTCTAGGTCCTGAATTAGTTAGACGCTCCCTTCAATCCTGTCCTTTCATTCCTTCAATCATTTGATGCTTAACTTGAACCGTTGGATTAGATTGAGGGGCACACGGATTGCCAACGTGGCATCCGTGTGTCAGAGGCCTTGGTGCTTCTTTTAGGCATGATTTAGTGTAAAAACCCCATTCCTTGTGTGCTTCATCCATATCCACGTGACATTCCTTTGAGGGAGTTGGCCAATAAGATGCTTTGAGTGACGTTTATTTGTGCCACATCATTCCTTGAAGCTTGAATTACATAGCCACGCACTCAATTGCAATTACCCCCTTGATTTGAGCTTGGGGTAAAACTGAAAGTGACGATGAATAGTGATAACAAAATTTCGCGTGTTTTTTACTTTTATAAAAGGGAGGTTTGATTTTTTTTCTTTTTACCCGGGGTTATAACTCTGGGTTTATAAAGGGTTTTGGGCCGGGTGTTGGTTATAAAAAGGAAATGGGCCATGGTTTGTTTCGGGCTTGGGCTTGGTTATAAAAGGGTTAACGGGTGTTAACTCTTTATAAATTAAAGAGTTAACACCGTTAGGGTTTAGGGACTATTTATGAATATGGTTAACTTTGAGGGACTGATTTGGAATTTTTGGGTTTTGTCTTTTTGTGGGTTGACTTTGGTTGACCAAGGGTTGACTTTTGTTGACCTTTGATAGCATTCTCCCGGCTTTTGTATTCTCTTTTCCTTTCCCGTGTCCGTGATTGTCCGGTTTTGACCATTTTCTTGAGATTTTTTGCAATATCCGTACCTACACAATCACAAAGACAAAAAAGCAATATCCAAGCATTTAAAGCATAATTTTGTCTTTTTAGAGCCATTTTTGATATAAAATGGATATGTGTTTTCACACATATTACCAACCACCTCTCCAATATATGATTTTACCTGCTTTCATAAAATATAAAAATACAAAAAGAATCTTCTCTCAACCCTTAGAATTATGTTAGACCGTGATCAAACATTCTCAACCTATTCCCCGAATGAACGATAACTGTAACAACCAGCAATTTTTAGAATTTTAAATGACTATTTTACCCTTTGACTTTTCGGGTCCGACTTGACTTTTTGACTTGTGATCTTTTATTGTCACATAAAAACGATTACCGCGTAACCGGTAATTTTTGGGAACATATTTAAATAATAAATCATATTTATTATTACAAATCTCTCATGTAGAAATTTATTTTTAACTTATTTGACATGAAAACGAGAAGATATATGTTATTCCTATGTTGACTTATCAAAAACGACCCGCTAAATCACGTTTTCACGACCCGGACTCTAAAGCAATTTGATGTAAAACGACATTCCGGACAACTTTCTAGTTTTGCCCGAGACCCGAAAACAAGCTGAAAATGACTGAAATACCCTCGCAAAATTTTGAAAACGAGAACAACGCGTACCGACACAAAAATAATTAAATAATATTTAATTATCAATTTTATTAATTAAAATTATTTAATAAATTATTTATCATATTATTAAGAAACGTTTATTAAAAACGCAAATGTTCGAGTCAAAGTTGTATTTTTACGAACAAAGCTTACCCGAGACATCCAATGACTACCAAATAAATAATAAATATTTTAAATAAATTTTATAAAACGTTTATGAAAACTAGTCATGTAAATACTCATATTTCATGGAGAAATCATTTGGAACGCAATGACGCAAGTTTCGTGTTTTGAATCATCCATTAAGTAGCTTAAACGAGTCTCGAACCAATATTTTACAAAAGATTACACATTTGGTCCTTCTAGTAAGAATTTACAACTTTTACCCAAAACTATGTTACACTTGTCTCTTTCTTTTAAAGTTTCCAATATAAATATCTAACCATTAGGGTTACCATTCCCAATTATTAATAACTCTAAACCTAACACACACAATCCTCCCCCTCTAACATTCCGCGCCCCATTCACCACAATCTCAATTTTCCGGCCAAGATTACCGGCTGGCCACCAACCGCCACTCAAACCAGCCCAAGCCACCATCTCGCTACCTCCTTAACACCACGCTGTCACACATGACAGCCGCCGCTGTTGTCATCATCACATCCACACCACACCACCACAACCATTTCCGTCACTGCCACCGCCACCCTCACGCCACCACGATCATCTCCACCACTTGTCGCACCTCCAAACCACCACAACACCATCGTCACCATCATCTTCACAGCCACCCTCACCACCACATGAACATCATCTCCACTGCTACCCCGTCACCGTCATCACCTCACCACATCCACCGCACCACGCCACCTCCACAACAGCACCAAGGGGTGCGTTTGGTTATTAAAAGAGCACCAAGGGTGCGTTTGGTTTTCGAACCGTAAAGGGGTGTTTGTTTATGTGGTTAACACCACAAAAGGGTGCGTGGGTTTAGGGTCAGCACCAACGGGTGCGTTTGGTTTCCTTATCAGCACCACAAAGGGTGCGTGTTGTTTACCAGAATTAGCACCAAGGGTGCGTTGGGTTTTCACATCCGAGTAGGGCGCGTTTGGTTGGCTGTGAAATGTCATAAGGGTGCGTTCGGTTTAACAAAAATACAATAAGGGTGCGATTGGTTTAACAGAAATACAATAAGGGTGCATTTGGTTTAGCAGGAAGCACCAAGGAGTGCGTTTAGGTTAAGAGAAACACCGTAAGGGTGTGTTTGGGTGAGTAGGAAACCGTAAGGGTGTGTTTGGTTGAGCAGGAAACCGTAAGGGTGTGTTTGGTTTGATGCGAAACAGCCTTTAAGGCGTGTTTGAATTATAAAAATCGCCTAATAAATATATTGCAAGTTTTGATAAAATATAAAAACCGAATTAAATGGTGGTTAATGGTTAAATAAATGTGTTATATATTATTTTCGTTTTTTTGTTTTATAATCTTAAGGGCGTGTTTGGTTTTACTTACTTTGTCATTGTTGATTTAGTTTAGATATATATTGAAACGAGGGGGTATTTTGCAATACGGGTTGATTGAAAAGGGAAAAACATTGGATTTTGTAAAAATGGGAAACGTCTTATAAACGAGTAGGTCATGCCGAAATTTCTATAGATTTCTATACTTTTACAAATGGGACAACTATTTTAGCCACAACCCGTCGAAGAAACGAAATGCAAATTTATAAGATATTATTTTATATTTTATAATTATCAACTAGAAGATAACATCATAACTATTGTAAAAGCTTTACAAACATCGTTTAACATAATTTGTAACCTTAAAACGTACGTTTACATCTATGCAAGAACTTTTTATTTAATTAAGTGGTGATTTCCGAAAACGTGTCAAACTATTTGGTTTAATAATTTACTCACACTTCTTATATAATACTTTGTTGAAAATCGTTTAGCCCATCTAGGATCGTTTTACAGATAATATTGAACACGCAGCGGAATAATAAGAAAGCAATATTATCAAACAAGGTTTTTCATTGAACGATTCCTATTTACCCCAACCTATAACATGGGGCTACACCAACTAATTATGGTGTACTAACTAACTAACTAACTAGACTCTCATTGGGAGAGTTCTATGTATGATGGATATTAAAACCTATGAGTCTATGTCTCTTTATATAAGGAGAGAGCATAAGACGTTACAAAGAATTCTAATCAAACACATTAATGCTATTAATTATCATTAAGTCCATCATTAAGTCCTTCTTTAAGTTACATCTTGTAACTTCCAGAATTTCAATTTGTCGATTAAGTCCTTCTTGTTTCATTCTTTTGTTCTTTTGTCTCATCAAATCTATAATTCCCAACATTCTCCCCTTTTGTGATGAACCGGCTAAATGTTCAAACAATAACACCTGAATTGCTAGCAGGTCCAACATTTGAACTGATGAAAGGCACATGCAAGAGTTTGACTGAACTTGAATATTTTTGTGAGGAAGTCTACAAAGCCACAACCGAAAAATTAGACTGGATAAACCCTGAAGGTCGTCAATATCCTCATGATCTGCGACAGCCACTACCGTTAGTTCCAAACTCTCAAGGTCGTCGTGTCATACCATTTCATCATTTCATCAATAACGACCTAGAATATCTACGTGGTGGTGTGTCAAGCCGAAAGTACTCTACGTCAGTAACGAAGACTAAGGCTGCAGATTACGGACATATCAAATGGATAGAAGACTTGGTGCCTAACTCGATGTGGAGTCAAACGATAGTAAAATACGATGTGGTGCCTAACTATGGAATGTCCATGGGTAGATCTCTCCGGTTCTGGTTGGGTCGTAGGACTTATACCTAACCTTAACCACCTTATGACTTCATCAACGTTGTGAGATTAACTGGTTGTTGGGTATAGAGTTCGAACTATAAAACAATTGAAAATCAATCAAATTGTTTAATAGAACTCGAGACGTTTT
>BQNB010019890.1:0-66190 GCA_026074375.1 Tanacetum coccineum | reverse complement strand
CTTTTCCCCAGCGACATATGTCGCTGGGGAAAAACGCGCTGGGGAAAGGGGCTTTTGTTGTAGTGAGACATGCAGATCCAAAATACCAAACAATAGTGGATGGGGTGTTGGGCACTATGCATCCATCCGCAAACAATAGCTATGATCGAACAATGCGCCTCCTAAAAGCCCTAATCACACCAACAATGAGGAGACGACGTTGACAACTCATGCTATTATTGATAGTGTCACGCCATCGGTGTCACAATGACTCGCTTATGGTACCTTCATGAATAGTTAATAGCTCATATACAACTCAAGTACCCAGGTTTAAAGGTCACAATGTCAATCAATAAATCTCAATAACAGTAAAGTCTAATAGCAATAAAGCAATAACAATGACCACCCAATAACAGTAGAAAATATCTCTTCACGAGTTTTTTACATGACCACCCAAAGTATAAAGACGTTTTGGGGTACACTGACGCGTCACCACTTAAGTTTAAGTCGTATTTTACTTTGTTTAGGTTTCTTATTGCCCAAGTTTCACTATCCTATAAATAGAGAGTTAATTCTCATAGTAATTCAGTCTTTGAATATTAATAAACTTTATGTTTTAAGAGTTCTTCTCTTGTTTGGGTTCTAATTCTCTTGAGGTACTCCTCGTTTATCAACCCTTCGATTAAGGTTGTGAATTGTTTGTTTCAGTTGGGGAGGCTTTAAAGGCCTTAGATCAATGGGTGTGTGGGGTGTGTATGTGTTTACATGCTCTTAGCCGGGCATGCCATCATACTGATGGGATGACCCGGTTCAAGTGGGTGGCGGGAGGTGTGGAGGAGTTCATAATAGGGATCGTTAGGCCACAGGTTAGGAGGGAAGTGGTTCCTTTGGGAGGGGTGGTTGTGGATGAGGTTCTCCTTGACCGTGTGTTCTCCCTACCTATCACGACGGTTAAGAGCATCCCTCATAGTTGTCGTATGGCGTTTTCTCATGCTTTAGCTGCTGCTCTGGGTAAGGTGGCGGCTACACCAACGTCTATTGAGGCGTGGGTTAAACTTTTGTTGTTACCACGTTGCACGTTGCGTGTTTTCAGGCCTTCTAACCGTCAGGAGCGCAGGTCTGGTAACAGGAAGTCTTTGCAATGCCATAGTATTCAACGGGCGTTGGCATCTTGGGGTGGGGATGGGTTTATTGAACTTATTCCATCGCTTTTTGCCCAACCTTTGAGGGTGGTATCGGGAAAGGATGACCGTGTATCTGGGTCCGATAGCTCAACTGTGGGCACCAATATTAAACAATGTTTGAGGAAAGTATCGGACGGGCACTTCACTGCTGCTGTTAAGGTTTTATGCTCTTCAGGGGTGGCACCTTTCGGTACGGATACTTTGACAGCGTTGTTGGCTAAGCACCCTATACTGCCCCCTCCCGTTATGCCTGGTTCATTGCCCTCGGAGCCTCCTCTTGTTGTGGACGTTGATAACGTTCTTGGGTGTATTCAATCTTTCCCAAAAGGGACGTCTTGTGGGCGGGACGGATTGAGAGCCCAACACATTTTAGATGCTTTATGTGGTGAGGGGTCGGCGATCGCTGTTGGGTTACTCAAGGCTATCTCTGTGGTGGTTAATTTATTGTTGGAGGGGAGGTGCCCTAAGGTTTTGGCGGAGTTTGTGAATCCGCGCCCCTCACGCCGTTGCTCAAACCGGACAATGGGATCAGGCCTATTGCCGTGGGCGCGATTTGGAGGAGGTTGGCCTCTAAGGTGGCTATGAGGGGTGTCAGGAAGGAGATGTCCAAATACCTTGGGGACTTTTCAGTTGGGGTTTGGAGTCCCCAGCGGGCAGGGGCCGTGCTTCATGGTTCGCGAATAGATTCTTATAAGTTCTAACTCGGATGGGTCATTGGCTTTGTTACTGTTGATTTTCTCTAATGCCTTCAACCTGGTGGATCTGGACTACCCTCCTACACGAGGTTGGACTAGATGCCCGTCTATTTTCCGTATGGGTGGATTTTTTATCATCGGTCAGTCGGCGTGGTTATTGTGGGTGATGACCATATTGGTCCACGATGGAGTTTCAGCCAGGGGGACCCTTTAGGGCTTTCTTTTTGTCTAGTTTTGCACCCACTTGTCATCGGGATCAGGGATTGCATGCCAATGCTTTCCTATGCTTGGTATTTGGATAAATGGTTAGATTTATCAGAGACACAATGAGGTTGCGAAAGCCATAGATATAATCAGGGCAGAGGGGCCCCGCCTGGCCTTGAACTCAACATTAAGAAAACAGAAGTTTTTTGGCCATCATGCAATGGGGTGAAGGTGAAGGTGGGTTGTATCCCGCGGATATTGGAGACCGATGTTGGTGTGAAACACTCCTTGGAGGCGCGGTAGTCGGATGCGGAGGTTTTTTAGTCAGCTTTGGCTCTGGAAAAGGGCATTCTGTTTGCCTGTGGAACTAATGAGTCTTCTCCCAAGTCTTCGGGACCCTCAATCCGAGCTCCTTTGTTGCTTAACGCTCTGTTATGGGCGTCGCAAAGCTGTTGTTTTGGTCTCAGAACGTTGCCAATCCTTATGTATATAGGGAAGCCCGTTTCTATTTTTGGCAAATGGCCTTAGGAAGGGCGATAAAGGCTTATTGTGTTTGTGGTGGGTCCTTTTTTGGGGATTTCCATTGAGGGCTAGCATCACTCCATATCGGTTTGGTGGGTTGGGTTTATGTTCAGGCTGAGGATGTTTCTACGTATGCTTTTGTGGCTGCGGGCGCAATCTTGGAGTTTGCAGGGGACCTATTCTTCAGGATGTGGTATTGATGGGGCTGATTCTTTGATCTAGGCATATGCATTGGATCGTAGTGCGCATGTCCCTCACCCGATATTCGTCATTAGCGGTTTCTCTAACAAGGACACCGCCACCCATCCAAAGCCTAGAATGTTTGGCCGTTCCTTTAGCGTGCCCTATTAGTGAAAAATTGTCAAGAGTTTGGGAGTGAGCTTTGATTATCCCTCGCCAAAAAGCAGTCAGTTGAATGTCTCCCCGTGCTCCCCTTGCTCAGAAGTTCTTTGATCCGTTATCCCCATTGACGGGACTAGCCAACATATGTCGGACTCTGGAGTTCCGGACTATCCTTAAGTACGCCTATGATCCCCTCTTGTTTCCGGTTGATGTGCTCCTTGCCCCAGTGTGCCGCAAGGTTTGTTTGGATCTTTTGGTGAGCATGCGGTCCATTGCGCATAGGGAGTTACCTGGTTTCAAATATAGGCATGATTTGGTTAGGGATGTTCTGTATGATGTTCTTAAACGAGCTGGAATTTCTTCTAGAAAGGAGGCCCCCGTGAACTTTCTGACAGATCCACTCGAAGGGAGGTCTACCTTACGGCCAGCTGATATACTTGTGTTTGGGTGGGCGGGGGAAACATGCTTGTGTGGATCAATGGGTTTGTTGCTGCGTTGAAAGCGGAATCGAGCAAAGTTGCTAAACACGAGAAAGCTTGTTTAGAGAATCAACACGTGTTTATCCCTTTTGCTTTTGATACATTTGGTTTCCTAGCACCGGAAGCAGAGGAGTTTTTGAATAGGGTTCAACGGGTTGTGCAAAGTAATTTTTCGACCCCTAAGACACAAAACTTTATTTTTAGTAGGATTGGTTTTGCCATCCAAAAAGGGGTTGCGGCGCAGCTTGTTGCTCGTTTGCCCGCCATCTTATTGTAAACGTTGTTTTGATCTAATCATTTAACTATCTAAAAAAAAAATTAAGGTTTATCTAAATTCACTTATGCGTCTTGCTTCACCGGTTTACACACATGCTAGTAAGGTTTGGAATCGAAGCCACTTGTGAGAACTACAGGGTACCTCACCACTATGGCACTAGGCTTATATCATGGTCGTGGTTTACCATATTACTAGTATCTACATATGTTTAAATTGATCATAGTATGAAACTAGTACTTTTGTAAACATTTGCATGCCACGTTGTTATCGAGTTTTCAATGCATGCATATGCACGGACTTTTGAAGTTTGACCCATGGAGACATCAGGGATTTATTGCGTAACTTATAGATGTACGTTTGCGGAACTAGCTAGGGGGATTAATCCGCCACGCAAGAGCCATGAGATGATTGAATCCATGTATAACTTACAGATTTATATGCATCATCGTGTAATATAGAGAAAATGTAAATAGATTAGCTAGATATTTTTGTGAGGGTGACTTTTACCACAAACATTTCTCTCACGTGGACATGCAGATAGACATTGGTCACCTTCTTTTAAACATTTTGTAAATGTTTATAAACTGTCTTCTTCGTTATTAGATTGAGGAGGACTGTATATTTAGTATATGTGTAAAGTCACGGGATAAAAGTTTAGTTATAAAAGAACTAGGAGGTAAAACATTTGGTTGACGAGAACCTAGAGTAGAGGCATCAAAAGTTGAAACAATTGAATTGAATTGAATTTTATGGGCACATTATCTTACCAAACTGAATTTTCAATTAAATATGAGTAACTCTTTGTACTTTGGTTGTTGTTGGTCATAAATTTGGATGAAATACAACATATCTTGCGTACTTTGATCCTTTGGATGAAATAAAGGCTCATTCAGAATCATGCATGGATAACTCGACAACTCACGCCTCACGAATAAGAAGACATAATGCACGCACGTAACTAGTCACGTGTACACCAGGCTCGTGAGAAAGTAGAGCTCATTCATAACCTAAAGCCAACATGAGAAGTTAGAACTCGTTCTATCCATAACAAGCCAGTAAACATGTCAATACAAACTTATGATCTCCAAAGACTAAGACATCACTATTTCAAAAGATGGTATCAATTATTAAACCCTTCATTATAAAACCCTTCAAGGTCCATAAAGTCCCTACATAGCATTACCAACCCCCATCTAGCTAGTAACCAAATGATACAATTGGTCCAGAAATAGTCAAGGTTAAACTAACGTGAGACTAGAGAGGAAATAAAGAAGCAAAAGTGATTGTGTTGTCATTTTGTGTACTACTCTAATGACCATCACAAGTAATGCTAAAGTAAGCTTCTCAAAACACGTCAAACGAGCTAGTTTTATAAGCTTGGATATTTTAGATTCTATCGAACTTGAATATTCTACCTAGCTTTATAATTTGAAAATTATTAGTGGAATTTATATAAAGTTTTGATGCAATGGGGTTTAGTCTAGCAAGACCAGTTTGTTGTTTGTACTTTGTTGCATGAGTAAGAAAAGTAATGCACTTTTTTTATAAAAGAAACAATAAGTGAAAGAATTAAAGATACCTTTTGTGAAGTAAGTATTTACTACATCTATTATATTATAAACTTAGGTCCTCTAATTTAATTGTCATTAGTGTTGATACAATGTACAAGTTGCGTAGCGTGTTGTGCAGCAAGTTGATGCGTACTCCCATTAAGTTTTTCAGTCCTTTAATTTAATGCACAAGAACTCATTATGAGAGGGTGCAAGACAAAAAGCCATCAGTACACAACCTCTTGCATACATAACCCTCTGTGATTAATCAGGCATACAAACCATCATAGTTACAAACATTTACAATCCAAAACAATACAAAGGATCCCAATTTCAATTATCAATTGATCGGTTAAAAAATGTCAATCAAATGCATATCAGTTACAATCACCACCACCATCCCAGAAGCTTTGATCGATACCACCATCTCACTCAACTCTCTCTTCCTCCATTTTTCCAGAATCATCTTTCATATTCAACCACACCACCATCACCAATAACTCTAGCCACCTATAAGCTTCGGCTACCAATAAATCCAGCGACATCAAAACAAGTGAATCAATATATGATGGTATGCACATTTTTTTGTTTAATTTTATTGTCTATTACGGTTTATTTTTAGTTAATTAAGAGTTCTTTTTTTTTGAAATTAGGGTTCATACGGTGCTCATGATGTTTGCAGCCAAGGGTTTTCAGGTTTTTGTTTTAATTTATTTTTTGAATTTCAAATTAGGGTTTGGGCGTAATTTTGGGGTTTTGTTAATCTCTTCTTCTCTGATAATATATTGTGCAGGTTACCTTGCTGACGCTACTTGCAGGTAACGGTTTTGAGGTCTTTGTGTTTGCTTTTTTTTAGTTTAGGTTTAGGGGTTTGTGTTTAACTTTGTAGGTCTTTGGAATTAGGGTTGTTATACCACTCAACAATAGTTGTGATGATGATGCAAAAGTAGAAATTGTTGCAAATGAAAAAGATAATGGTGATAAGAAGAATTGGTTGAGCTCTACACATTTTTGGAACACCAATGACAACCTTGAGGTAAATAATATTTGAAACATAATGCTATGCTTATTTAGTTTAAAATGTATGGATATGATTTATATTTTGTATGCTCGATATCGTTGTAGACAGTGGAAGAAAAAGAGGAAATGAGAGCGGTCATCATAAGACTATTGCATCTTTACTACAGAATTATGTCGAGTAAAGAGACTATTCTACTGCTTATAATCGCATAATATTATGAATGGACATATTGAATTTTAGATATGATAGGATAAGGTTATCTGAACCATTAAAGTTAATCTTTCTCTATACTGGTCCCTTATATCATTTGGTTTTCTAATTGATTATGACGAATTCCTTGCCCTGGCAGTGCAACACCAAAAAAAAGTTAAAGGAAGAATCTCTTAAAAGTGTCAATCTCTTCAATGACGAGGTTGTAGAATAGCGAGCCGAGAAGTAAAGTGGAGGCATGAAAACCACGCTTACTGTTGCTATTTCATTAATCGGGGATCCCAAGGTATGTTAGCTATTCATGTACTTGATTGATTTTGAGCATCCTCTCATATGTTACACTAATAGTGGTTTCTGAAAACATACATATGTTGTATACATGGATGAGCCAAAACCAGTCTCGATCCAACTTTAAAAATCCAATCTATGTAGTGTGGTGAAGTGGGATAAACAAAATCGTGCAATTATTCTCTCAATGACTGGCCAACAAGGTAATAAGTTATCTCACAAATATAGGATATGTTTCATCCTTTTTTACTTTATAATATCCTCTATTTTGTGAATGAACGAAAGTAATTCATGTCTTATTTTTTTCAGGATATTAAGGCAGTAGATTGGTCGAACAATGTTTCCCTTTTTTTAGCAGTTGTGATAAGGTATGCGCTGACATTCGATGGTATAAGTTCACTGCTACAGAGAGGTAACTAACGTTTAATTTACTTATCTTTTTCTTTTGGGATACCTTTGGTTAACAGGGAGCCTAGAAAGTGGCAAGATGGGCTAATTGTGAAGTGTGTTAATCTGAAAAGCTAAAAACAAAAATATACCGTTCACTCATATCTGCTTTTTTTTCTTCACATACTAAGTTTTTGAGATACGTCCTATACCAGTCATGTATAATGTGCTAAATTATAAATAAAAATGTACCAAATGCATTATACTAAGAAATTCAACATGCTTTACATTGCTGAGGTATCTGATGTGAGGATCATTGAGGAAACTTAGTGTTGGTTATTTATTGGAATGTGATTAATGTTTTTATTTTATGTCTTTTGAGTTTGGTGCACTTTAACAGTTAACATATATGATGTGTTAATCGCTTTTACTTTCTTATACTTTCAGTTGCGCCTTTCTTGAATGAATGAAATAAATGGCAAGCTTATAAAATATGGCCATGAAGCTTAAAAGAAGTGGTATAGAATGATGAAGAGTTTCTGATTAGTAGTTAATGATGAAAATTTTCTGATAAGGTGTTTCTGATAAAGAGTTTTGATAATGGGTTTCTTATGACGGGTTGTTGCTTATTAGTTGCTGATGAATAGTTTCTAATGAGGCCTTTCTAATGAGTAGTTTCTGATGAGGTGTTGCTGACGAGGGGCTGTAGATTATGCGTTGTTGCCGAAGAGTTTCTGATTAGGCATTACTAATGAAGCGTTTCTGATGAATAGTAACTGATGAGTAAGCAACGGATTGCGTTTCTGATGCGATGTTTCTTATGATGTATTCTTAATGAAAAGTTTCTGATGATGTGTTTATGATGATTGCGTAACACCCCCAAATTGTGGTGCAGCGGAATAAGGGTCGGGGGTGTTACTTTAGATCCACAGCACGAGATATATATAAGAACGACACAAAAAGTCATTCGGTTTAAATAATACATTGGATTTAATTAAAGACTTAATACAAAAATCATATTGCCTTTACTTGTTCATTGTTAAAATATTACAAAGATGCACAATTTTTCTCTAAATATGATGCACATAAATCTTTAAGCGGCAATTCCAAAATATTATCCAATGCATCCTGGAACATATGCCTATTGTCCTCTGAAATACATTGATTAAAACGTCAACAAAAATGTTGGTGAATTCATAGTCTTATGTAATTAAATTATGCGGTCCGCTTGACTTTCTACGTAATACTACAAACAAATGCATGCATTACAAACAGCATTACATTTACACTATAGCTCATGACACTGAAGCTCGATTGATCTTTCTTGCATTTAATATATATTGCCCCCCCAAAAAATTTTACGAACATCGGATGTACTAACCTAAACATCCCAAAATTCGACATGCTATAACGCGTTCCGGTGATAGCTAGTCTCCCGCACGGGGGAGGGTCGTTTCCCGAAATAGATCTAGTAATAACATTCGCGACTCACATAATGTAATTCACCAACTTCATCTATGCATTGGACAGTTCATGACATGTGACTTTATCTGGGTTATCGCACTTAGGCAAACATGTATTCAAATATAAAATATCCACTTGGTCCAATTTATAAAAACAAAGCAGTTTCCACCCAATAATAATAGTAAATCAGTAAAACTGTAAAAAGTGGGGCTATGAACTCACCTCGAAGTGAGTGATCCAATAATTATATAAAACTGCGGGGGAAAATACTTCATAATTATTCCCGTATGCAAACCTATCCCCAATATAGGTCGTATAAGTACCGATACTTTATTAATAAACATTATATAATCTATTGTCGTTAAATCTACTATCGTTCGGGCTATCATAATTAAGAGGTCATGTAGTGAACGTATGAGGAGCTAGGACACTTTAAATCGTAAATCCAACAACTCGTCGATACGCCACCCCGAAGAGGCCTCATTATGAAACTTCCTAGTAATATAGTACTTTGATAACCACATAATATTCTATATAGCTCAATCACCATCTAATTGTTTTGGTAAAATTGTGTTTAATAAGTTAAAACGTTTATAATTACTGTTTTAGTAAAACTAGCATAACTTTCGCGTTTTAAGCCCGATTTTAACGTTTCTTATGCCCACGCTTTCGTATTAAGACGAGTTATCATAAATTTACATTTTTGAACTTTTGACCTTCTGGTGAACAGTAACTTTTACTGTTCACACCAGACCCTAATTTATTTTTATCGTTCTCGTTATCGTAAAACCCGTAAACGTCGTATTTTATTCGTTATAGTTCCGTTTTTAGCGATTCTTTCGAGCATGTTCTCGTTATTGAAAATCCTATCAATTTATAAGGTTTACAAAAATATAACTTTCTGTCATGAACAGTAACTTTTATAAAAATAGTTTTATAAAAGTATTAATTGTCGTAAACTCGCGAAATTCATAACTCGTTCGTTATTAATTAAAAAATTACGATTCTTATCATTTTGGAATCCTAAAAATATGTATTATTTGTTAAAAATATCAAACTTGCTGTTTGAATAATTTTTATAAAAAGTTTTTATAAAAATTCTTTTATAAATCCGTTTATTTATCGTATAACTTGTTTTTACCATAACTTTTTCGTTATTTATCCGTTTGACAAGTTTCTTACTTTTTCGGAATCGTCATGAGTCGTATTATTTTATAAAAATATAAATTAAGTATGTTTTTATACACTTTTGGGACAGAAAGTTTGGGTGACTTTATTAAGTCTATTTTTAACCTTGTTTTTATATTTTACACTTTATAACTTTACCAAAAGTGTACAAGTCTTTTACTTCCATTATGACTTTATTTTTGTGTTCATATATCATGACTAAAAGCTCATAAACAAGATTAACATGTTATTTATCATACTTTTACTTGGAACATATCAAGTGATCTTTTAAAACCCTAATTTGCATTAACACTTTTTAAGCTTAATTAAGATTGTAAAATACTTATGTATCCATTTATAACTTCATATTACCATCCATACAACATGTGTATAAGCTCATAAAACTATATTTCCAAGAAAAATCCATGTTTACAAGTTAAACATATCCTAATGGTGATTTCACTACATAAACATCACATATGCATATAATCATATAAATGAAAAGTTAAGGGCTTAAGATAACCTTAATGAGATGATGTAGGATGATGACAAATAAGTGCTAAACCCTTGTTTAGACTTTAAACCCAAGATTATAACCAAGAAAACCCTAGTTTCCAAATGAAAACCCTAATCTTGATTTCTTGCTTCAACACTTGTAAATAATTAATCAAGGCTTCAAAATACTTTGAGGTATCTTAGATATGATATGAGAGTGTATGTAAATAGGTTATATAAATTTTGTATGGATAGTTTATGGGGGAGGGTTGAGCCGTGGGTTTCAAGACAAAAAGAAAGAAATGGTGTGAGTTTTTCTTTAAAGAAATGTAGTGTATGAGAAAACTAGGACTAATGCATTTTATTTATACTACAAGTATAAGTTCTAAGTGTCCTAGTGAAGTCAAAGACCATTGACTAGTCCAAGGGGGAGGGAAATAGTGGGGCGTCTTTGGTCAAAGGAATCATGTAGCCTAAGTTTAATGAGTTAGTCAAGTACAAAGACCAAGTGATAAGAAATTGTGTGCTCTTTGTTCTCCAAGGTTGTTGTATGCCATGAGTTAGGGGGGAAGGGTTTCTAGAAGCCTTTTGATAGTTAACAAAATATCTAGCAAAAACTTTACTAGTTACAAGTTGTAGATTTATTTAAAAGATGATTACTTGCAAGCATTTGTGCATTGGTTGGTTTTTCTTGTATAAAGTGTAAAGTAATATTATCTTGGGTAAATTTAATAAAACTTTGAGTGTTGGGTACAATCGTGGGTATTTGTTGAAGCGTAGAATTATTTTTGTGGTTCCGGGTATGCCTAAACTTAATTTGTCGCGAAATGTATACACTTTACGTATCCGATAAAAATAAAATGAACAAAGATCATAATTATTCTCAAAATAATTATTTAACACTTGCTTGATGTAAACGCTTAATTGATTGATGCCCGTTTACATTGAACACTAATTTTTGGCTTACGCGATTTAACCTAACGTTTACGATTTAAAACAAACGCGTACAATACAAAAGATACATAGTAGATTTATCGTCGTCGTCAATGACTTGAAAACACAGGGTGTTATAGACTTCCCCCGTTAAACGAGCCTTGTCCTCAAGGCTCACGATGCGGCACTTGATGACGGTGCGGTCTTTGCGAAGAGATGCGGGTATTTCTTCTTGAATTGGTCTTCACGTTCCCACGTGAACTCAGGACCTCTCTTGGAGTTCCATCGAACCTTGACTAATAGGGATACCTACCGCTTTCAACCGTATAAACTTCACCTCACGCCCACTATTTCTACTTGGTTCCTAATAAAAAGAAGCTTGTCATCTAGATGGAGTCCATCCCAACGGGAACACAGCTAATGGATTCGTCAGAATGACACTTTTTTCAGGTTGTACACATGAATGTATTATGAACTCTTCAGCTCTTCAGGAAGCTACGAGCTTGTAAGCAACCCTCCTCCAACCTTTCTAATACCTTAAATGGTCCAACAACATACCTGGTTTAACTTTCCCCGTTTTCAAAACGTACGACCCCATTGGCCAAGGCAAAACTTTAAGCATAACATTATTCCCAGACTTGGAATTCCATTGGTTTACACTTCCTAGATCGGCGTAACCTTCTGCATTCTGTCGATCAAGAGCGGACTTGCATCCTTTGCTTGATCTGGATTATTTTCCCTTTCCTCAGTGGTCTCTAGAATTAGTTCTGGACCAAGGATTTGACTTTTTCCACCCCAACTTCGGTCCAACAAACAGTGAATGACACTTCGAACATAAAGAGCTTCGAATGTGCTGCCTTATGCTTATGCGTGATAGCTATTGTTGTATGAAAACTCGACTAATGGCAAATGGTTAACCCAACCCTTTCCAAAATCGATCGCACAAGCACGTAGCATATCCTCGAGAGTTGAATGGTCCTCTTTCTCTTTGCCCTCAATTTTGTGGGATGGTACCAATACTCCTATCAAATTAGTACCCAGCCGTTCTGAAGTAACCCTCCAGAAATTGGATGAAATCCTCGGGTCATGATCTAAAAAAGATGAGACAAAGTAAATTCCATGTCTCGTGACCACCTCCTTTAGGTACATTCTTGCAAGTTTATCCAAAGGATCAGTCTCTCTCATCGGTGTGAAGATCGCAGACTTAGTGAGTCGGTCAACAATCACCCAAATGGTGTCGTAGCCTTGCGACGTCTTAGGAAGCTTAGTAACAAAATCCATAGTGATGTTGTCCCATTTTTTCCCCATTTCATGTATCTTGGTTTGTACCAACAAAATCCTGATGGTCCTTTGATGTTCAGCCTGACCTTGGCACAGGTCAATACACTTGCTACATAGGTGGCGATGTCGCTTTCAATTTGGGGGGCCACCAATATAGCTTCTTCATATCTTGGTACATTTTGTCAGAACCCGGATGTATAGAGTATTTTGATTTGTGGGACTCGTGCATGATCACAGTCCGTAAATCTCCATAACAAGGTAGCCAACTTCTGCCATTGAGGCATAGGGTTCCATCTGCACGGGGTTCCAACTTTTCTGTCCTAATCGCCTCTGGATTTTTAGCGTTTTCAACCAACATTCCTCCAACATCTTCATTCTTGATGTTCTCTGGTTTCCGTGCTTCAGTCTGAGCATTTAAGATTTGTCGGCTTTCATATTGTCCCGGTCCACTCGAGCTTCCTAGCCTTTGCTTGCTATTAGTTTGGGGAAATCCGATATCCTAAAGATTATTATCGACTAACATTTATCTTTTGGCACACTTGATAAACGGCTTAAGATTTTTGTAATACTTTCTTTAGGCTTGAGTTATGCATTCGATTTTTTGAGTTCTAGTATGGGGTTTTTAAGTCTTAGGCTAGGAAACATTGAGGACAATGTTTAATTTTAGTATGGGGTAGTAAATCTTCGATATGATCTTGCCTACTGTTACCCGTTGTTCTCATGTACCCCGTTTTCCCACCAAAATTTTCAAAAATATGAAAAATTTTCAAAATTTTCAAAAATAAAATAAATGCTTTTGTCATAATTTTGACTTTCCTACTGGGTAGAATAAGAGTAAATTTTGACTCGATCGAGCGTGTTGAGCTCTAGCTTGTTCCTTAACTTTTAGGCTAAGCGTTCGCGGAAATTCGCGAAGAACGAAAAATGATAGAGTTAAATATGAGTGGGATGCTAAACAAGGATTATTTGGAAATCTTAAGAGCTCGTGTATGTAATTTGTGGCTTTTTCTCCCATAAGCTCCTAATCAGACTAATATACGTGATGTTTTTGAAGATTAAACTTAAATCAACAATTTTTATGTAATATATAGCGAAAATTTTAGTCTTAGTTTAAACTTATACTTGAATTTTTTAAAAAGAAGTCTTCTATATATATAAAAAAAATGATAAAATGATAAAAAAATAAAATAATAAAAAAAGCTGTGGGCTGATAAAAGTTTACTGCCTCTTGCCGGCTCACAACCGATGTGGTAGTCTTCTAAAGAAAGCCCATAGTAAGAATAAAAATTCGAGACTGATAAAAGTTTGCTGCATCTTGCCGGCTCACAACCGATGTTGCAGCCTTCTAAAAGGTCAAGGGTTACAATTGCATAAATGTTTAATATTAAGTTTAAATTAATAAATATATTTCTTTTTGTTAAATTCAAATATGCTTTTGAACTTTGACTATTCTATTTTATAAGCTATGAATATCCGAGAAACCTGAGAGTTTTTGAAACCTAAGGTTCGTGAGTCCCGATACTAGTCTCTGTGGGGTGTCAAAAGCCTGGTCACTTAGCCGTAAGGTTGGGATGTGCCGAGACGAAAGTCGCTACATGGGATGATCTCGCCTTCAAACTCATTATTCTTGGGTGGAACGTGAAGCATAGTATTTTGCAAAACGTTGATCCATGGTTGAAATTTAAAATAGCACATTCACTTAAGATATAATAAATATCGGGAGTAAAAAGTTCACAAGTTGCAAATATGAGTAGTGTTAGCATCTAAACTGATATTTAGCTGTGATTTCGTTTTAAGCTTGGTTTTGAGCAAGTGAAAAGTCGGGGACGATGAATTTATCCTTTTTGGTGTTTTAAAACTTGTGATTTCTTAACTCTCCCCTCAAAAGACTTTACTACTTTTTAAAGGATTAGTTTGGGGAGGTTTTGAGGTATTTGGTTTTGGAGCATATAATATTGCGTGAGGACACAGCAATCACTTAGTTTCGGGAATTTTGATATATGAGAAATCATATATCTATTTTATATCAAAAATAACCCTAAAAAGATAAAATTGTGCATAAAATGCTTGTATATTGCTTGTTTTGTCTTTTGTGATTGTTCAGGTACGGATATGCAAACATCGTAAGAAAACGGTCTAAACCGGACAAACACGGATACAAGAACGGATATCGTGCAAAAGAGCCGGAAATTTTCTAGCCTAGTCAACTTATGGTCAACCACAAGAAGACAAAAACCTCAAAACCCTTAAAAATACCAAAACAGTCCCTTGAATTAAATCAAATTGCAAAAATAACCCTAAAAGCCCTAACACGGTTAGCCTTTAACTAACGATCGTTAACCCTTAAATAATAAAGTACCGCGGTGGGGGGGGAATTTGAGTGAAAGGTCCTTCGAGGAGCCTTTTATAACCTCGGAATATCCCCATGTCGGCCGGCAGACGCCTTGGATGAGTACAAGGGGTGACGAGGCCGGGCGGGGGGGGACGGCGGGCGGCACGGCCGCGAAACCAATACACCCAGGTCAACGGGGCGGGGGGGGGAGGCGGAAACCCGGGTGGTTGAAAGATGTGGCCAATCATCGCGGGGTGGGGGGGTGTGCTCGGCTTGTCCTAGGTCTGCGCGTGGGGTATAAAAGATGTATAACGGGGGGTTGGGTAGGAGTTTACTATAGTACACTTGCACGGACATACAGACATGAGGTGACGAGTTTTCTACGGATTCGAAGTGAACATGGGTTACTCATTTGTTTTGCGCCAAATAATCTTATTACACGCTCTCATGAACAAATCCTTACCTACCACAAAATTAGAAAAAGAATTGGCGCAAAAATGAGTAACCACTGTTCACCCTTCGTCCCGTTTTTAACCCTGAGTTAAAATTAAATAGGGTAAAACCTTCCCAAGCTGGTAGCTGTCACAATCACTCACCCCGCTCCTCTTAGTCACGCACACATCCTTCTAGAATTGGCCAATCCGGGCCTCCCCCCCAACCCCCACCCCCGCCCAACCCGCCCCCCCCCCCCCCCCCCCCCCCCCCCGCGTTGGCAATCCGCACTTTCACAACAATAATCCAACGGCTGTGATCAAGTTTTATGAAGAAATTGAAGATTGGATGGTGGGATTTATTCCTTGGGCTACACTCAACGTTTTCACTCACAAAAGAAGCACACCTAAGATCTCAGCTCTCCTATAAATAGAGATAGATAGCTAGAATAGAATTGGTCTCCAATTCATGTATTTAGAATTAGTTTACCAATTTCATTTACCTTGTCATTTATCTTATCAGTCATTTAAATTACCTTGTCATTTACTCTTAATTGTATTGTAATTTCCTTTTCAATCAATAAATAAAAATTTCCAAAAATATTCCATTTTCACTGTTCCATTCATTTATCTTAATACATTGTTCTAGTTATTCATTACTGTTCTCTAAGCTTTGTTAAGGCTTGTTTGAGTTTGTGGTTTGGAAGATTAAAGTTATTTCGGATTTTGGAAGCTTTTGGTTTGGTTTTGGTATTTGGATTTATAAGCTTGCTTAAGCTTGGGTTTGATTTGGTTTGAAGCTGTTGCATATGCTGGATCTAGGGGTGTTAGGTTAGTGATTTAGGTCTTCATCAAGTTCAATGGACCACTTGTAAGTTCAAATTTACATTATTCAAGTTTTAGCTTAATTTGATGCATTTGCTTATTTCTGCTTATTCTAGTCCTTATTTCTGTCCTTATGTGCTTATCACATCTAGTTAATGCTATTTGATCATCTGATTTTTGTGTTTTATAGTCTAGATTTTAGTTTTTCATATTATGCTAAAATTTGTTAAAAGTCAATAAAAAAATTAGCATAATAGTTAGATTATTAGTTCTGGCTTATTTGATTATTTAAGGCTGGTAATTAGTTGTGTTTTTAGCTTATTGATATCTGGTATCTAAACTTTGATCATTAAATCTTAATTTTATAAGCTTAATATGACTTTTAAGAAATTAAGGGGGTGTTTGGGTCAAGCAGTTCTAACTCATGTTAGAACTGCTTGAGGCCATTTGGTCTTTTAATTTCACTTTAAAACTCAAAATTAAGTTTATAAAAGTAGGATTTGAGAGCTTTGATAGGTTTAATCAAATTTTCTAAAGTTTGTTAGTTTGTAGTTTAAATCTGGTAGTTTAGATAGCATTTTAAAGCTTAAATATGTTCTACTTATTTTTATTGCATCTATTGTTCTTAGTTTGTTGTTTAAATGTGGGGAAAACCAAACCTTTTTCCTGCAATTTGATTTAATTTGAGGACTATGTCAACTGCATCAGTGTAAATTAGCTAAAACAGCCAATTCAATTAAATTTTTCATAGGTAAAAAGAGTTTTTAGTTTTGATTTTCTTAGCACAACTAGTTTATTAGGCTATAATAATAGCATAGGGCTTTAATTTAGTTTAAAAAGTTAATTTGCTTATCTGTTTTTAAGCTAAAAAGTTGTTATTTGTCTTTTCATAAAACCTTCAAAAACCAAAAATATTGCATTCTGTCTTCACACCCTTTTTCATTCAGCATTTCCTTTTAGCATTTGATTTTCAAACTAAGTTTTAAAAGCTGTTTTAAGTAGTTTAAAGTTCAAGGTTTCTAAAGATATAAGTCAATAAGCTATAAGGTTCCATTTACATACTTAAAATTAAGCTCAAAGTTTGCATCCTGCTGTTTGGTTCTCAATTTTCTTATAAGTGCTTATTTTGATTTTCTAGCTTTTGGCCTGTTCTTTTTGCTTATTTCTTGATTAGTTTATCTTATTAGATTAGTTATTAGTAGCTTGTAGCTTATTTGGTCTGTTTCCTTAGCTTATCTTAGTTTTCTAGCTTATTAAGTTTTGAAAAAAAATATATAGATAGTTTTAAGTGTTTTTCTATCTTTTAAGCCTTTTTCCAGCTTATTTAGTGGTTTTCAATAATAATTTCTTTTATTAAACATGGGTTCTGTCTATATTTCATCTTTCTACCAACTTCGTTTTAAAAACTTTTTCAAAAAAAATAATAATAATAAAATAAAACAAAAGGCCACATTTCGAACCGTGACCTTTTTGCTTAGCACACAAACAGCGGCTTAACCAATATACTGCTTCAATAGCTCATCCATCATTCCTTCTAATCACTTTCCTTTTATTACCTTTTTAATTTCCTTTTTCCTTAATAAGCCATAGCTTATTTAGCTTATTCTAGGACTTTTCGTTTTAGCTCTTTTCTAGATAGTATTTTTATAAAATCCTGCATACTTTTTTACAGTTTTAGTAATTTTTCCGGATTTTTATAGTTAAGTTTGCTATTTTTAATAATTTTTCTTAATTAAAAACTTTAAAAAATCATAAAAAATACAAAAATAATCAAAAAAATAATTTTCTTTTTTATAAAATTTTCTTTAATCATAATCTAGGTTTAGGTATAAAAATTTCATTCGTAGGCTTTAATTTTAGTATAGTTGCTTAATTGTCGCGTTTACTTATTCCCGTTTTCGTGCTTAGTTTTTAATTTCCTTATAGGTTTACGTGCTTTACATGATTTATTAGTTTTTATTAGTAGATTTAGAAAACAAATTCAAAAATCTTTTTACCCATTCAAAACGCGCGATCACGGACGTTTCCGAATCTCAATTCACGACTTCGTTGGGGAATAAACGACCCGGGAGGTTTTTGAGAACAACTTTGGTTAAAAGTTTGTTTCTCGAACCCGACGGAAAATACTATCTATACTTTAATTTGTATCCTCCTTATATATTATATATTATATATTATATATATATATATATATATATTATATATTATATATAGTGTGTTCGGACCGGATCAAAAACCAATAAGCTAATGTCTAAAACCTAAAAACAGATTAAGTCACTACTACAAGCTATAAGAATAAGCAAAAATTAAGCACTATAGAATACTAATAAGCTAGAAAAAGACTTATGAAAAAGGCAGTTTACACTAAAAACATGTTTTTATGTTTTTTTTCAAGTTTTTATAAAAGACTAAAGGGCTTTTGCAGCCCTAAATTTAAGCAAGTAAATAAATTTTAAAATCTAAAATAAGCTTAAACAGATTGAGCTTATACAACAATAAGCTTGTGCACTAATTATCATAACCTAAAACTTTCATTTACTTATCTAATCCTAAGATTGAAAAGTGACTTTTAAGTTTTTAAAGTGAAAACCTGAACTTGAAACAGTTTTTTTACCAAAACCATAAAAGACAATGTAGACCTATTACACTTGTTTCTATTGCAATTTAGGACCAAAATGAAGCATAAACAAGACCCTAAAAACAGATTTAGACATACTTATATAAAAGCAGTTTGAGTAAGTTTCAAAACCACAGATTCTAAGAAATAATAGACTAAACCTTAAAACTGAATTTTAAAACTTAACAACTACTGAAAATAGGTTAAAAGGCTTATTTAAATCTTAATAAAGTTGGTTTAATGACCAATGAGTGGTCAAACAGCACTAACTAAGGTTAGTGCTGCTTATCCCAAACACCCTTTTAAAAATCTAAAAACCATTTTAAGCTTGATTTTAACTGTTTTAAGCTAAGATTTTTAAAAACAGATGACAAACTAACAATATTAAGACTTAATGAGCAAGATCCAACCTTCAATAAGCACTTAACTATAAGAAACAAACTAAGCAGTTTTAAGCTTTTTAATGGCAGTTTTAACTCAAACATAACTAAATGATATCTAATCAATAAGCAAGCATAAATAAGCAATAAACAACATGTATAAGTAATAATAAGCAGTTAAAATAAGTTGTAACAGTAAATAAGCTAGAAAGTTAAAAATAAGGACTTACAGAGTCCTTTGCTAAAACAAGGACATAAATGCTCTTTAGAGCTTTGTCTACAAGCTCTAGCTTGTTTAAAAACAAGCTAGTAAAACCTTATAAGCCCTTCCAAATCCGGCTTATCTTCCATAAAATCTTTTGAATGATTTTGAGTGAAAATAGCTTACACACTATAAGTTATGGGAAAACTTATATTGCTTAAATAAAACAGCTTAAGTAAGAGAGGAAAGAGCTTATAAGAGCTTAACAAATATTTTCATAACATAAATTTTATTAACTTAAAAACAGAATTTTAACAATAAACTTATAATTTCATAAAACATCAAAACTAAGTACAATGCTTTTTTAAAGGAAATACAATAAGCTAAAACAAACTAATATAAGCTGTAAATTACAAGGAAAAAGATGCCCTAATGGATGCCCTAATGGCCCTATTTATAGATGAAGGAGAAGGTTCTAGGTCTAGGACTTGTACTTCTTCTGTGAGATGGATGAGAGTTGTGCTTTCCATCTTCAATCTCAGCCCTTGATTATATATTGTGCTTCTTTATCACTCATCACAGCCCTTGGTTCTTTGTCCTTGTCCCATCAGCCATTGGGACATCATGGGATTGCCATGGTGTCTTTTCTTCTTCTGGGGGTGGGGTTTGAGTGGGGTGTGATTGTTTTTTGTCGGGTTGCAGGGTAGAATGAAAGAGACAGATGAATAGTAAAAATTGACGGGTTATTTGGTTTAGTTTATATTTGTTTGTTTTGAGTTAACGGGTGTTAATGTTAAATGGGTTTAGGACTAATGGTGTAAAGGTTTAGGGACTAGTGGTGAAAAAGGATGGGACTAACTGTGTTAGTACCCAAGGACTAATGGTGTAACAGATTAGGGGGATTATGGTTAAGTATTTGTTGGGCTTTTGGTTTGGGCTAGTTTGGTTATGGATTGGATTTGGACTTTTTAGCTTATAAGTTTTAATGATAAGGGCTTAATGGGCTGGCCCGGCCCATTAAATAGGTGTGGGTTGGCCCATTTAAGATGCACACGTCTTTGGCTTTGACTTTTCACGCTCTTTCCAATCCCGTGCTTAGTTTTGTCCGTTTTGCCTTTGTTTTTGTCCTTTAGTGAATATCTGTTACCTGCACATCATAAATCACAAAACACACAAATACAATGCATTTTTGATATATTTTGGTCATTTTAGGCTCGTTTTACTAGGTCAAAGGTATGTGTAATTAAGCACATTCCCCATACTAAACTATTGCCTTGTCCTCACGCAATGCTATAAGTAAACACTTTTAGAAAACTAAGAGTCTTAATTCCCCTCGACGAATTATCTCAAAAAGTAGCTAAGTGTCCATCTTAAGGAATTAAGAACTCAATAGTTTTGAAAAGCCCCATTTTGACCATTTTTATATATTTACACTAATTGCCACACATATTTTTTATATTTTCCTTTTTCTTTTTCTAACTAGAATGTCTAGACTTTCGTTATTTTCATAACCTTTAGGGTCATAGAACAAGAAGCACTTCAATCCTAAAATGCCCAAAAAGGATAAATTCATCGTCCCTGATTTTTCACTTGTCCCAAACCAAGCTTAAAAACGAAATCACCGTTAAATATAAGTTAAGATGCTAACACTACTCATATTTGTAACTTGTAAACTTTTCACTCCCGATAATTATTATATATTATGTGAGTGTGCTCATTTCAAATTTCAACCATGGATCAACCTTTTTAAGAAAATTGCAATATTTCTATGCTTCATGTTCCACCCAAGAATTATGATTTTAAAGGCGAGATCATTCCATGTAGCGACTTTCTTCTCGGCACATCCCAGCCGAGATTGGCTTAGGTGACCAGGCTTTTGACACCCCACAGAGAATAGTATCGGAACTCACGGACCTTCGGTTTCAAAAACTCTTAGGCTTCCCGTTAAATAAACAATTCATTTAGAAAAACCACAACTTAAAACGAAATAGTCTTAGTTCAAAAGCATATTTAAATTTAAGAAAAAGATATTTTCCCTATATCGGTATGCGAGCCGACCATGATCTAGTAAACTTTTATCAGTCTCGGATTTATTATTCTTATTATTACCTCCACCCTTTAAACGACTGCCACATCGGTATGCGAGCCGACCATGGTCCAGTGGTCTTATTTCGGCTTCGGTTTATTACATTATTATTATTATTATTATTATAGCCAAATTTCAAGTCTTGTGGTCTTTTAACTACCTAGACAACGGTAGCGAGCCGTCAAGAATCGGTAGCCTATTTCCCCACAACACTGACAAAACCTCAATGTGTACCTTAATTTCACCAGAAGGAATCTCTACGAAGGGATCTAAACTAAGAATCGCAAAAACCAAAGTAACTTTATTTATTCAACAATTATATAACATTTATTAAGCTAGTGGGAGTAAAAATCAACAATTAACCTCTATGAGCTCTAAAGAGATCAACTACTCCACGCTTAGCATCTAACTTATATTCAACTCTATCATTTTTCGTTCTTCGCAAATTTAAAATCTTTATCTTTAATAAAAAGATCCGCGAATGCTTAGTCTAATAAAATCAAGCTTTGCATATTTAAAGTCTATTATGGAAACTTGCAAACTCTTGGCTTTTTTAAGATAGAATTCGCGTTTTAAAGCTTCTTGTATAAAAGACTAGCAAAAGCTTTAATTCATATAGGTTAAGGGACAAGCTAGAGCGCAACATGCTCGATCAAGTCAAAATTTATTCTTGTTCTCACCATCGGAAAGTCAAAAATTCGTGTCAAAACACTTATTTTATTTTTGAATTTTTTTTAATTTTGGCATAAAATCACATATTTTTGGTATTTTTGGTGGCAAAACAGGGTTACATGAAGACAAAGCAAATGCAAGTAAGATCAAATCGATAGATACCCCCATACTAGAACTAAACATTGTCCTCAATGTTTAAAAGGTCTCTACGTAAATCTAAAGCTGTTTATTAATTATGCTAATAGATAAACGTTAGTCAATAAGATCTTAGGATATCGGATTCCCATATATAAGCATGCTAAGGATTGAAGCTTGAGTGAACGATGGACAAAACCACGAGCACGAGAGTCTTCATAATCCGGGGCAATCCTGAACATAAAACACAAGCCACGAAACACGAGAAAGGAAGAGGCGAGCCTCCTCACGTCACACTTATTAGAAAATAGAAAAAGAAGATAGAAACACGGGTTGCCTCCCGAGAAGCGCTTGTTTTTGTTAACCGAGTCACGAGCCTGACTCGACCCCGAATTTAGTGGTCCATGGGGAAGGTTTGGAGATCCGGGACAACCATAGGTGGTATGTCCCCTCCAAAATAATGTTTGAGTCTATGACCGTTCACCTTGAAGTTTGGTCCGTCGGTTTGAGATAACTCGACGGTACCATAAGGGAAAACTTGAGTAACGGTGAACGGTCCGGTCCAACGGGTTTTGAGCTTGCCCGAGAAAATCTTTAATCGAGAATTGAAGAGAAGAACTCGATCACCAACGTTGAAAACGCGGTTCTTAATCTTGGAGTCATGAATCTTCTTCGTTTTCTCTTTGTAGATTAAAGAGTTCTCGTAGGCTTGATCTCGGAGTTCATTTAATTCATTCATTTGAACTTTTCGGTGATCACCCGCGGACTTGAGATCAAAATTGCAATGTTTCAAGGCCCAATAGGCCTTGTGTTCAAGCTCGATAGGAAGATGACAAGCCTTTCCGTACACAAGCTTATAAGGAGTGCACCCGATGGGTGTTTTGAATGCGGTTTGGAAAGCCCATAAAGCATCATCTAACTTATCGGACCATGAAGCACGATTTTCGCCTACAGTCCTTTCCAAGATACGTTTCAAACCATGATTTGAAACCTCCACTTGTCCACTAGTTTGTGGATGATACGCGGTAGAAAGACGGTGAGTAACTCCATACTTAAGCATGACCTTTGCGAATTAGTCATTGCAAAAATGAGTACCACGATCACTAATTATAGCACGAGGAGTTCCAAATCGGGCAAAGAGAGATTTTAAAATTTTTACGACGACTTGGGCATCATTAGTGGGGAGCGCTTTTGCTTCAACCCATTTAGACAAGTAGTCAACGGCTACGAGAATGTACTTGTTCCCTCGAGAAGACGGGAACGGTCCCATAAAGTCGATGCCCCATACGTCAAAGATCTCGCAAACTTGAATTGCATTTTGGGGCATTTCGTCCTTTTGCGAGATTTTACCTTGACGTTGACATGAGTCACATGACTTCACCATGTCATGGGCATCACGATAAATCGTCGGCCAATAGAAACCGAAATCAAAGACTTTCTTAGCGGTGTAGTTCGCACCATGATGTCCCCCGGTGGGTCCATTATGGCAAGCCGTGAGGATATCAACGACTTCTTGGCCGTAAACACATCATCTAATCACTTGATCCGCACAAATTCTAAACAAGTAGGGGTTGTCCCAAAAATAATGCTTCACATCCTTAAAGAATTTTTTCTTTTGTTGGGACGACATCCCTTTTACTATAAAATTCCTCGCATGGTAATTTGCAATGTCGGCAAACCATGGGGTACTAGAATCACCATGAAAAGATATCATTCTGAGGGTCTCGAGAGGAAATGTTTCATTAATTTCCTTCTTCTCGAAATCACCTTGATGAGGATTTTCTAATCTTGATAAGTGGTCGGCCGCGAGATTCTCCGCTCCTTTTTTTATCACAAATAATGACATCAAATTCTTGGAGTAGGAGAATCCACCGGAGCAATCTCGGTTTAGCATCTTGCTTAGCAAGAAGATATTTGAGAGCCGAGTGGTCCGTATACACTATGATTTTCGACAAGACTAAATAGGACCAGAATTTGTGTTGAATCTTTATTTGATATCATGGTTGTGCATCTTTATTTGAATAATTAACTATGAATTTGTGTTGAATCACTGCTCTCTTTGTATGTTAAAGTGGTCTTCTTATTGACTTCAGCTGAATATTGTATAAATGTTTAAACCGAAGTGCTTCTCGCCAAATCTTGGTTTGTGCTGACTTTGTCTACAGGTCAGCCGGTTTGGTTCGGGTGCAAAGCTGGTTCTGTTCTGGAACAGAACCGCCGAAACCAGCCACCCATAATCTCTCCAGTTTTCCTTTATTGCATTCATAAGATTAAATCTCTTGGATTAACATTATTTTACAGGGTTTCCATCAATTTTGGGGAAGCATATTGTTCCTCTTAATCTAACATATTAAAACTCTCTTAAATCATTTGGAATTCTTGTTAATCCCATTTAAGGGGAGCACTCATCAAGGGGGAGCCTTGAAATGAACTCTCCATGAATCAATTTCGTTCCAATGCCTATCAGACCATACTTCATATTGCATTCTTACATTATACATGCATTATTACTAACATGTTTTCTTGTAGCCTTTCTAATCTCAATAGGAAACCTTGACGATCCCATCTCGGGGGTGCCTTCATCAAAAGGAAGCATTAAATTTGCTTCGCTTGAATCAAAACTTTGTGCTCAGTCATCTTCGGTCCATTGCACACAAGCATTTGATTCTTTTAAGAATCTACCTTTTATTATCTATTGCATCCCATTTCATTACATTCTCGAGTTAGTTTTTCTTCGACGCTCTTTTTGTTTCGACAAAAAAGGGGGATGAGGAAGTAAAAAACTCCAATTTAGAACTTATAAATTTTATTGTTTACTTCCAATAAGTTTATGTTTTGTCATCAACAAAAGGAGGAGATTGTTAATACAAATAAACCGTAAAAACGTTTATTTATATTTTACGATCTATCTTTGTTTTGTTAATAACAAAACATAAACTTGTCGAAAGTAGAAAATGAAATACATTAGTTTTAAACCAATAGTTTATCTAACTCATCTTCTCGTCAAACCATCCTTCGTATTATAGTACTTACACTCAAAATCACATAAATATATTTTTAGTTTTTAAAATAAAAATGTACACTTTACATAAAAATATACAAAAACTCTAACATATTTACATCATAGCTAACATATTTTCTCTACTAAATCTGAACATAATCTTACAAGATTATACATGATCTCTCAAGATTTTGCAAATCAAAATTCGGATTTAGTTACTGTACGCCAGTTCTGTTGAAGGATACTGGCCGGTTCTGTTATACAACAGAACCGGAAGAACCGGGGAACAGTAAAACTCAAGTCTATAAATACCAGCTCATTCCACTTGTTTAATCATCTATTCATGTAGTTTCTTTCTCTCATATTCAGTTAACAACTGATCTCTAATCATGTCTTCGTTATTTTAGTGTTTTGGTAGATTTCTTAATAGGAGACGTTCTACTGGGCTTTGCATACGAGATCATCTCTCAAACCTAACTTTATGACAAGTGTCTCTCATCTCACGAAGATCTACATATTCCTAGTAAGTTTTCAATTAACTTCTTTTGTCCTTTAAAATCTAGCTAAAAAAATTGCTTAATAGTGTAAATTGGCTTATTTGCTTAATTTGTTGTATATTTAAGCTTAGCTGATCTAGATTATAGCTTATTAGGTATACTTACTTATCTGTTTTTAGCTTAGGTAGCTTAACTCTTAAATTTTAATTACTTGTCTTAAAAATCACTAAAAAGCCAAAAATAGATAGCTTAGCCTTAGATTCTTAATTCTAGCTTAAATTGATTATGGATTTATGCTTATTAGTTTTGTTATAAGCTAGTATTTATCTGGTATTAAAGCTGTAGATCCAAATTTCCATTTCAAAAGCTTAAGTAAATTCTGTCAAGAAATAAAGGGGTGTTTGGATTTAGCTTGTTTGACCTTTTAAAGTCAATGGTATTTTGTGAATGCACTTTGATTAGCTTAATTATCTTATGTGATTAGGATATAAGTTGGTTTGTACTGTCAGTTTAAGCTCATAATCATTTTAAGGCTTATGTTTCTTGTTCTAGCACCAGGGGACTTTTCCTTTTGATTTCACTTGTGAAAATTTTGGGAACCAGCCATCCAAGGCGTTGGGTTCTGCTTATTAGAGTTTAGACTCACTCAAATAGAGTGAGTAAGTGCAGGATTACCTCTTAAGGTATCCTGCATTTGTGCTTGCCCCTTGCCATTTGCATCAGCAGTGGTAACACTAAGTTACCACTGTTGTCTTTTAAGCTTTAATTTAGCCTAGTATTAATAGTTTTTAATCCTTCAAATTTAGTAGAATCTTAGCTTATATATAGCTTAGTTTAGTAAGTTTCCTATTTTTTTTCATTGTTCTAGCTTAATTGTTAGGGTTAATTTAGTTTTTTAAAAGTCATAAAAAATCCAAAAATACCAAAAACAGTAGTAACTTAGATTAGCTTTTAATTTTATAAGCTTAGCTTATTAGACCTGTTTTTATTACTTGAATTTATAGCTTATAAGTTGTTAGTTAATACTCCATAAGCTCAGCTTATGCCTTAGCTTATTAAGCATTTGAGCTTTTATTAAATTTGAGCTTTTTAAGTTTGATCACGAGTTAGCTGATTTAATCCTCAATTTTAGTTAGCATTAGGTGTTAGTAGGGATCCTAGCTTGTTAAAATTAGCTTATCCACATCATAAGCTGCCTAGAACTTCTTTTGTTTTCAAATTTGAGCTTATATTAAAGTGTGTGCAAGGTTTTAAGTGTAAATAAGTTTTTCAAGCTTAAAAGCCCACTTACTGAGACAACAGCTTTCATAAGCTCTTTAAGAGCTTAATTTTGGTTTTCAGCTAGTGTTGTTTTTATTAAAAGTGCTTAATTAAGTGTCCTCTTTAAGTTTTAGCTTTTAGTTCTCAAAAATAAAAAATTGCAATAAGGGTGTGACCAGACCTTGAACCCACGACCTCTTGCTCAAGTGACCTAAGTGTTAACCAGTGTGCTTCATTAGCTCATCTGGTTAACACTCCTTTTATTTAATACTTGTAGTCTTTTTGGGCTTAAGCCCATTTACTTAAGCCGTAGCTTATTTGAGCTGTTTAGGGGCTTATTTGTTAAGCTATTTGTTAGTTCTTATTTTTCCTTTAAACGTTGTTGCATTTAGGATTTTCCCTGAATTTTTCATATTTTTCCATTAAGTAGATTATTTTTAATCATTTTTCTTAGGATTTAATTTTCGAAAAATCTTAAAAAATTGAAGAAAGTTTCAGAAAAATACAAAAAAATAGTTTTTTAGCATTAGATTAAATACCTTTAGGTTTACATTCAGAAAAATCATTTTCACCACTTTTAGATCTTAATTTTCATTTTTGAGCTTTTAATTTTATTTTTAAATAGATTTAGATGTTAAAAAGGTAGTTAAAAATAGTTTTCTGAGTTTTTAAGTTACTTTAGACTTTTCTAAGTTTAAAAATCATTTTTCTAAATTTTTAGGACTTAATTTGCTATTTTTTTTATTTAATTAGATTAAAATAGTTTTTAATTCAAAAATAATCAAAAAAATGTTTTTCCTTTTTTAAAAATTTTCTTTTTTCCTAATTTAGGTTTAGAAATTTAGTTTGCATTTTTAGAAGTTAATTTTAGTGTATTTGCTTATTTGTCGCGTTTTATTTGCTCTCGTTAATTAGTTTAAGTGTTTAATTGCTTTAAATTGTTCTTATTTTAATTATTGCTTTTATTTTATATTATAGAACTCACAAATATCTTTCTCACTACTTCAAATCATAAACCAAGCTAAAGCAAGGTTTTTAATTTCACAAGTCTTAGGGAAACGAACCCGTGATCCATTCTTCCCCGGGTAACATATACGTATTATATATAATATATATCTTTTAAGTGATACTTTTTCTAAGGGGAGACTTTAGAAAGTTCTTTAATTGCTCTTTTGGAATAATTATTTATATATTTTAGTCGTGAGTTAAAACTACAACTACCCAATAGGCTGAAAATATTTTGTCTTAACGTTCCCCGAAGACTGCACTACCGAGTAAAATCACTAGCATCACACATAATTTCAAATGGTAGGTCCCAATCGGGGGCAACTAAAATCGGGGCTTCGGTTAACTTCTTCTTAAGTATATTAAACGCTTCAATACATTCTTTTGAAAAAATAAACGGGGTTTCCTTTTCAAGAAGATGGGTCATCGGCCGGGCGATTTTAGAAAAATCTTGAATAAATCGACGATAAAACCCGGCGTGACCTAAGAAACTTCGAACGCCTTTGACGGAAGTCGGATGAGGGAGTTTAGCTATAACATCAACTTTAGCTTTGTCGACCTCAATCCCGGACTTTGAAATCTTATGTCCTAGAACAATGCCTTCTTTTACCATAAAATGGCATTTCTCCCAATTTAGAACTAAATTAGTGTCTTCGCACCGTTTGAGCATTTTGTCTAAATGGGAGAGGCATGAGGAGAAAGAATCCCTGAAGACCGAGAAATCATCCATAAAGACCTCCATTGTTTCCTCGATCATGTCATGGAAAATGGCCATCATGCACCTTTGGAACGTGCCCGGAGCATTACATAAGCCGAAAGGCATGCGTCGATAGGCAAACGTCCCATAAGGGCAAGTGAAGGTGGTCTTTTCTTGGTCTTGCGGGTCAATAGGAATTTGAAAATATCCCGAAAATCCATCTAAAAAGCAATAGTATTCATTTCCCGCTAATCGTTCGAGCATTTGGTCCATAAAAGGCAACGGGAAATGGTCTTTACGAGTGGCATCATTAAGCTTTCGGTAATCAATACAAACTCGCCATCCGGTAACTAGTCTTGTAGGAATCAACTCATTATCTTCATTTTCAACTACGGTCATACCACCCTTCTTAGGCACACAATGAACGGGACTCACCCACGGACTATCGGAGATAGGGTAAATCAATCCGGCATCAAGGAGTTTGATAACTTCCTTTTTGATAACCTCATGAATTTTTGGATTCACCCTTCTTTGATGTTGAACCGCCGGTTTGAAGTCATCTTCCATTAAGATCTTGTGAGTACAAAAACGAGGGTCGATGCCCTTAATGTCAGAAATTTTCCATGCGATGGCCCGTTTGTGTGACTTAAGAACCTTTAAAAGGGCGGCCTTTTCATCATCTTTTAATTCTTTAGAAATTATGACGGGTAATTTATCGGTTCCTTCTAAAAACGTGTATTCAAGATGAGACGGTAAATCCTTGAGCTCAAGCTCCAGAGGATCATCAATAAAAGATTTGATCGTTTTAAGTTCCTCAAAATTAAGTTCTTTCGGAGGGAGAGGAGATGATGGATCATCGTCTAATAACTTCTCAGGAAGACGAATGTCTCCCTCCGGATCAAAGTCGGCATCATCAATTCCCGGTGGAATTGAATCACTTGAAAGACAAGCTTCGATTTCTTCCAAAACGAAGTCACCTCCCTTAAAAGGAGTGAAAGAGGGGGAAGAAGTAGTAATGATAGGATCTAAAGACAGAGTGGGATTGCCACTCTTAGAACTATTCGAAAAACCGAGCACCTCTTGAGCGTACTCCTCACATGCAATGTCTATGACATCGAATTGATGAACCGTTTCATCATAATAATTACGGGAGTATCTCGAAGTGTGCCCGACTTTAAACGTAATGGCTTCATAATTGACTCGAAGAGTTAATTCTTCACCGTGAACATCGATTAAAGCTCTTGCCGTCCTCAAGAAAGGTCTCCCGAGGATAAGGGGAACCCGATGATCGACATCGTAATCTACTACAACAAAGTTGGCCGGAAAATGAAACTTTCTTACTTTCACAAAAACATCGGTTTGCAAGTTCGAGTGTCATGCGGGTCGGAGTGAGTTCCGGGAGCGAAAACTTCTTCCATACGGAAAGAGGCATTAGATTAATGCTTGCGCCAAGATCAGCCAAGGCTAAGCACTCATCTAGCTCCGAAAAATCACACGAGATGAGAAATTTGCCGGGATCTCCAAGTTTTTTGTGTGTGTGTGAAGGCAAGGTCGCAGGTTCAAGTCCTGGACCTTACCTTTTTGAAAAACATTTTTTTTATTTTTCTTTTAAAAACAGTTAAAGAACAAGCTAAAATAAGCAACTTTTAAAAAGAGACTTTTACTAAAGCTTAATTTTAAGCTATGAAAAAGCTATTTAAAAGAGACAATTTTGCTTATATTAACTAATGATTAATAGCTAAACTGTTGGCTATTTAAAAACTCAATAAGCAATTACAAAACCTAAATAAGCTAAAACATGCTTAGTCCTAGACCTAATGAGCACATTAGATCTACTAAATAACTAAAACAATAGGCTAATAACACTACAAAGAGTGAAACATCTTGACACAAATGAGACTTAAAAGGGCCTTTTGACAAATTTTAAGCTATAACACAAGGAAATACTTTAAGCTAAAACAATAAACTAGACCACCTAATAAGCACTTAATGACAGGAAATAAGCAAACACTTAAGCTAAAAAATATTAAAAAGCTATTGAGACAGCAGACCTTAAAAACTGTTTTGAAGACTTTTTCCACTTTTTAAGCTCAAATTTAAGGACCATTAAGCAGTCATAAAAAGCTATGAATTAAAAACAGATGAAGACTAAGACTTAAATAACAAAGATAAGCAAAATTTAAGCAGATAAGCTAATGAAATAAGCTAGAAAAAGAGACATGAAACAGACAGACTACACTAGTATATTTTTGGCTTTTTGAAAATATATTGACACGTTGCATCACCGATTTCTAAGGACTTAAAACTCCATTTTTCTCACTCACTAAAAAACTGAAAACCATGAAGAACTTACACTACAATAAGCTAAACTTGATAAAATTTAAACAAGTTTAATCATAGATGTGACCACAATTTACCTGCATAAACTGACTTAACAACTAATAAGTCTTGATTGTTTTTGAACTAAGGTTTTCAAAAGGTTTTTCAAAAGTCTTAAGACTCAAAACAAAAATGTTAATTGTACATTAGACCAGTTCATAGCACACAACCCAACACCATAAGCATCTATTTTATAAAATCAAACTAATAAGCATCTCGCACTACTTTTGAAACTAGCAACTTGGAATTCAAATAAAAAACTATCAAACTAGACGATACTTAATCAAACTCTATAAAAACTATCATTTAGACCTACTAAGAGCTAATGAAATCTAAATTAACCCCCTAAGACAGATTTAACACTATTTTGACCCGTTTTGAACCTTAACCCAAACACTCCTTTAAAATATGAAAATTTATTTTTAAGCCAAAACAGATCTAAAAAAGCTGTAAAAGATGAAAACAGATTAAGCTCTAACAATTTAAAGAACATATAAGCAATTTTTAGTCCCACAAAAAGCACTAAATATCATAATCAGATCAATGGACATATTTTTGGCTTTTTTTAACAGTTTATATGAAAAAACTTGAATAAAAGAGATCTAAGCTATAACACAGCACAAATAAGCAATAAGCAACATTAATAAGCATATTAAAGCAAATAGAAATAGAAAATAAGCAGTAATAAGCAAAAGAGATAAGCTAAACAGTTTTAAGCTATTAAATGAGAAAAGGAGAAGTACCTTGATCCTAGCTCAAACAAGGATCATAAATGCTCAAAGGAGCTTATCTATAAGCTCCAGCTTATCAGAGATAAGCTGGTATTGTCCATAAGCCCATCTATAATTGGCTTATCATCTAAAAAAGCTGAGGTAAATTTTGAGTGTGGAAATTGAGGTAAATGCTTAATAAGTTTAAACTTAAGGTGAGCTAAACTAATTAAGCAATAGTTTATATAGTACTGAGCTTATTTTGAGCTTATTAAGTATATTCAAAACACATAATTGCTTAAAAGTAAAACAGGTATTAAGGCAAAATTAAAATGAAACTTAATTTTATTAATCTTAAAAGAAGTTACAAGCTGCTGAAAAAGGAGAAATACATTTAAAAGAAGACAATAAGCTAAAGTTACAAAATAAGCTACTAAAACTATAAAATAAGCTAAAACTAGACAATCTTAAGCTGTGTGAGGTCCTAAGCCTTCAATCCCGTCCCTTTAATCCAACAAATCCAATTTGAGCCCTTGATAAGCCTCTACGTATTCACAGCCGAATTGGGGAGAGTAGATGTATTGCAACGTGGCCTTGATAAATGTCAGAACACGTCAGAGAGAAATCTTCTAGAAGCTTAGGACGAGTGGATGTGAAATTAGATTTACCCTGGTAATCGTCCCCCTGCGTGTGAAAGTCAAATTGGGAAGGAAAAGGGAACAGTAAATGTTGACTACAGTTTTTTTTAACATGGTTTAAATTGAAATAAGGACGGGGATTGTGTTAGGGGGCATTGTTTTTAGAATTGATTTGGGCCAGCGTAATGTGAATTTAGATTTAGGAAATTAATGGACAATGTATATTGGGCCTTTTTTAAGTTAAGGCGTTATATGATAAATAATATAAACAATGTTAATGGGCTGACCCGGCCCAATAAAATGGGTACGGGTTGGCCCATTAAGGATGTATACGCCTTCGGCTTCGGTTTTCCGCGCTCTTTCCATTCCCGTGCTTGGTTGTCCAATTCGGCTTCGTTTTTTTCCTTTTATTTAATATCCGTACCTGCAAGACACAAATCACAAAATACACATAACAATTGCAAATTTATGTCATTTTTGATTAATATTTGTCTTTTTAGCTCGTTTAATTAGGATAAAAGGTATGTTGAATTTAAATCACAAACCACGCCCGATGAAATTAAGCTAGGAATAAACTTGGAACCCGAAGAAATGATTAAAATAGTGGATGCTTCAAACACATGACCGTAATCGAGAAGTTGTTTTTCTTCATACAAGACATACAAGGATGAAACGTAATTTTTTGGGAGCAACTTCCGGCGTTAAAATCATAGGCAAAATATGAAAATTTCACAAGACTCCGCTAAAAAGATGAAAAAATGTTGACACTGTAATAACTATAACATAAACCTTGCTTAGTGAATGTCAGATATTTTATAATAAATGCAAGAAGAAATAATAACCGAACAACGAAGCGAAAATCAAAGACGAAATTGTTATAGGTAAAGGAATAAGGAAGGAGGAATCTATAAATGAAACAAGGAACTCAACCGGAGACAAATATGGCCTAGCAACATTAGACGAAAACTCCACACTATGCATAGTAGGTAGATTAGGTCACACTAATATCAACTAATTCAATCATTAGCATTCTAAAGAATTATTTAGAAATCTATCTCAAACTTACATACGACCAACATTTTTTTGGTGATGCTTGCAAAATTGGAAAACAAGCTCATGCAAGTCACAAGGCTAAAAATATAGTTTCAACAACTAGATGCTTAGAACTACTTCACATGGATTTGTTTTGGCCCTTCCGCCATATTAAGCTATGGAGGGAATCAGATTTAAACCTTATAATCGAAGATGACTATTCCCTCGATTCACAAGGACAGAATTGGTAGCAAATAAAACCGAAGCCTTCAAAAAATTCGAAATATTTAGCAAAATGATCTAAAACAAATTAGGATGTTCATTGTAAACAATTTAGACAACTGTAAATCGTGGCAGGAATTTGATAATGAAGTACATTCGGAACTTTGTGAATTAAATAGTATTATTCATATTTTCTCAGCTCCTCGTACTCCACAATCTAATGGGGTAGTAGAAATAAAAAAATCGCACTCTACAAGAAATGAGTAGAACCATGTTAAACGAACAATCAATTCCTCAAAATTTTTGGTGTAATGCGATCGATATGTTAACCTATATAATTAATAAAGTTTCCATTAGACGTATCTTAGGAAAAACTCCATACGAGTTGTTAAGAGGTAGGAAACCAAACCTTAACTATTTTAGAGTATTCAGAAGTAAATGCTTTATTCTTAATACAAAAGATTACCTCACCAAGTTCGACCTAAATTCGTACGAAGGTGTTTTCCTAGGATATTCGCAAAATAGTAAAGCTTACATAATACTTAACAAACAAACAATGAAAGTTGAAGAGTCGTTAAATGTAACTTTCGATGAAACTCCTCCCTCGCCTAAAACATCACCATTGGAAGATGATGAGTTAGATCCTAAAGAAGAAGAATGTTGATGTTATTAAACAAAACCAAAAGGCGATGAACCTTGAAGACATTTCATTATACAAATAAATCAAATTGTAAATATTAAAGAATCTAAAACTCATCCCTAGAAAAACATTATTGGTAATCTAAATCAAAGAACTCTTAGGGTCGGCAAGCTCAAAGACAAAAGCACTTGTCTTTTTTCTTTATTTCAACAATAATAACCAGAAAAATAAAAATAGGCATTAAAAGATAAAAATTGGGTAATGTCCAAGCATGATTAACTAAACCAATTTAAAAACAAATGAAGGTTTTGGGAACTATCCCAAATCCCATGGATATGACCATTATAAGGAATAAAATGGTATATAAGAAATAAAACGTCGATAAAAATGTTTATCTGAAACTGCAACAAACTAGGTTAGTCGCTCAAGGTTATAATCAACAAGAAATAATTGATTATGACGAAACGTATGCACCCAGTATCAAGACTTAGGTCCATAAGGAATACTTTTAAGTCTTATGCTTGCGCACATAGTTAAAGTTATGACCAAATGGATGTGAAGAGTGCATTCCCTTAAAAAAACGGTTATATCAATGAGGGAGGTTTACGTGGCACAAGAGCCTCCGGTAATTATAGACCTCGCAAACCTAATTATGACTTATTAGAGCGTTAAGAAATCTCATTATGGTCTAAAACAAGCTCCCAAAAGCATGGTACGAGCGTTAAAAGCCATTCTTATAAAACATGAGGATACTCCAAGGGAATGGTAGATACATATCTCTTCACTAAAAGAAAGACTCCAACCTTATTATGTCCAAATATATGTTTGATGACATTATATTCGAATCAACATTTCAAAGAAATGTGTGATGACTTGCCAAGATCAAGCATGAAGAGTTTGAAATGAGAATTAGGGGAACTAAATTTTTACTTAGGATTACAAATAAAACAATTAGATGATGGAATATTTTTAATCCAATCAAAATTTATTAAGGAAATGCTTAAGAATTTGACTAGAAGTACTTCTAAGCCAATTAAAACCCCTATGTCAACGAAACTAAACTCACGAGAGACAAGAAGGGGTGAGTCCGAAGATAAAAGACGAGCAAATATATAGCCATTATATGGTAGTTTATTATACTTTAACGACAAAGTAGACCCGATATCATGTTTAGTGTTTTCCTTTGTGCACTCTTTCAAGAGGATCCCAAAACCTCTCACCTAGAAGCAGTTAAACGTATCTTCCGATACATTAAAGGCACTACAGCACTTATTGATGTATGGAATCCTAAAGGGATACGGCATGAGAACAAAAGTGTACAGCGATTCAGATCATGCGAAGATAACTTAGAACTCGCATAAGTCACATTGTGTTGTGTTTGTAGTTTAATGATATGTTTGTTGCCTAACATCTTTGGTTTTTCTAAGAAGGCAAACCGCTCTTTGCCATATCCAAAACCGAACGGATTGTAAGCGCCAAAAAGGCATGTCAACAAGCCTTTATGGAATGAAACAAGCACTCGTTAGACTATGGTGTTAGGTAAGACGACATTCCAAAAATGCTAGATAACAAAATGTGCTAAATACTAAAAGTAAAATCCCGTACAACACACACGTGAACAAAACACAAATTGATATTCGCCATCACTTCATACGCTGATAATGTTCAAAAAGGGAATATCTCTATTGAAAAGGTCTCATCGAAAGACAACATAGCCGATATTCTAACTAAACCACTTAAACGTGAGCCATGTAACTACTTATGTCTAGGTCTAGGAATGATGGAACAAATTGATTAAGTTTTCGGCATAATAAAGAAATGATAATCATCAAAGAACTGTTTGTCAAAAATCTGAGAAAAATTTTCTCAACAGGTGGCGGCCCCCTTAATTCATAAAGGGTGGCCCCCTTAATTTTAAAGGGGACCGACCAGATTTAAGGGGACCACCCACCTGACTGACTAAAATATTATTTTTCTTTTCTCTCTGTGTCTAAGTTTTCATATTGTTACAATAAAAACACAAGATTGGGAAAATTCTATAAGCAAACTTTTACAAATTCTTCCTAACTCTTTAAAACATAAAAACAATAGTCTCAATCTATAATTTTATCTAAAAATTCTTGTCCTCACACTTAGGAAGCAATTAAAATCAATTTCCATATCTTTTTGAAATATGCTAAAAAATATTTTTCCATAAGCATAAGTCACTTACTTGGTTGTCAAAAGTATATAATCTAATATATATTTTCGACAATCTGGTTTGAGCAAAAAATTCAAATCAAGGAGCCTTTGGGATTATTTCTTTAGGTTATACATGTCATATGGTCGAAATAAAATCGCTACTTCCACATTTGTTGCACTTAGTGCACACACTAGTATTTTCAACAAAAGTTTGGTTCGTTTTAACTAAAACCCTGCTTGTCAAGAAAATTTCTTTGTGCATTATATCTAGTTACTATTTATATGCTCTTCACTCTTTTGGTCTTCATTTCATATAAGATTTATATGCCAAAAATTATGGATATCGTTATAAACCATACAACTTGTCATATATATGGTAGAATGGTTCTGGAATGCCTTAATGTGCTATTGCTAAAAAATCATAATTGCCATAAAGGATGAACTTGCTACAAATTAATCACCACCAAAACAAAACCTCACACAAAATTTCAAGAAAAATTCGATTTTGGGAAATCTGGGGTAAATAGCATTAGGGCGGCCCCCGAATCATAAAGGGCGATCCCCTTATCTTTAAGGGGACCGACCCCTAATCATTGACCATCCAAGACCAGTACGGGTAAAACAATATCTTCAATCGCTTTTATGTACCAAATACCCTCTAGACATAGCTACTGTTTCCCTAAACTCACAAACATTTCTTGGATTTGATCCTTTAAATGTTCACTCTTTCCATTTAAAAAACCGTTCCTCCACTATAAAAACATCCTCAACCATCATCATTCAAATCAACCTCCCACAAGGACAACTCTAACAAACCCACATCCGAAACCATTAAGGGTATCCAAAAATGAGTGTGAAACCCATTTGGAAGAAGAAACTAAACCCTTGTAACACATCCAATGAGCTCAATGTAAGTTCACCTACACCAATGCCAAAACCACTCACTCCTCATCATGAACCATCTCAAGAAAACAATCACCCCAATCAAGCATTACCAAATCCTTACATTTGAAGGACACTCCCTTCTTCCGCCACCACAAGTTGTCTCACATCCATTATTTCCCAATTCACCCATCAATTCACAGTAACTCACACACAAATCCACCTCAAATGACAACCAAACACAACAACACCACCTCTTACCATCCAAGTAAGAAAGCCTAGTTTACTTAATCAAGTACAAGATTCTATCAACCCTCTTTGTCAATCATCTCTCCTCAACAACAAAACAAAACATTCCATATCACCCATACTCTCCCAATCCTACACACACCCTCAACATTAAACCAAGTTAAAACCAATTTTGGGGTATTGCCCATGTTGCATCTCAACATCCAAAAACAATTCCAAGCTTTTTCATGAGGATATCAATTGGAATTGAATTCCTCCTCACTTCGACCACAATCCACCACCTAGAGTTCAAAGGAGATTACCTTCCACAGACCGCCATCCGCATGCCAAACTCTTCATAACAACTAAATAATCTCTAACATCCAACAAACAATCGTCAAACACTTTTGTGTCGGCAAGCAATTCAACAAAACCTTCTATGGCTATATAGATTTTTTTTTCATGATGTATCAATATGCTTCTAAAAGCATATTTGAGTTTTTTCTTTTTTGTATGCTTTGTGTAGTTCACATACAATGTTTCTAAAAGAATAAACTTATCATTTGCTTTGAAGATATGCTGCACATGTCATAATTTTTTTTCTTCCTTCTTGCCACATGTTGAGAAAATATTTGTATGTGTTCTAACTCGTTTTTTTGTAGCCAAGAAACCATAAGTATGCTCGAGTTTCATGGTTCCCTCGAACTAGGGAGCACACATCAAGGGTGCATTTATCCGTTAGATTTTAACAAGCAATTCTCTGACAATAGCCTTTTTGATATTCTACAAAAAGGGGGAGAAATGACAAAAACCACTAAATCCTTGTTTAAAAATAGATTTTACATTTAATATGAGGTTTTTAAATTTTGTAATCACAAAAATAGGGAGACTGTTGATAGAAATAATGCCATAAAAACATTATTACTATTTTCACATCTTTACATTTTTTGATAATCACAAAATACAAAAATTTTGCAATGTAAAATTAAACTTAAACAAGTAATTCAGTATAAATTTTTCATTGTGCGAAAAATATATCACTTAAATGTATGAATAAAATAAATGTCTTAATGCATTTTATGATAAAAATGAGATTTTTATTCAAAAACCTCACACTTTTAAAAAAATGTAGTAAAAACATTTTTATAAAAACATTACAAAACAATTTACTAACAATTATAAAAATGTTTTATTCAAAATAAACATTTTGAAATTCAAATTTTTGGACCTAAAACGGCTAGAAAGTTCCAGAAAATTCTCCCTACACAAAAGGACAAACTGGGGAGCGCCCAGTCTAGGGCGGCCCCCTTAAAATACACGGGCGGCCCCTTTATCTTTAAGGGGACCGCCCACACAAATTAAGTGGACCGCTAATAGTAGAACGCTCCTCTATAATGTCCTATAAATACCATGGAACTATTCTCCACTATTTTCTCACCTTTTGCACTCATTCTTTCTGATAAAAAACATCCCACACATCTCATTAAAATCCTTTGATTATTTAATCATAAAGCTTTGTTTCCAAGTGATCCAAGCTTAAATCCTCAAGTGCAAGAGAAGAATACTTCCTCATCAAGTGAAGAAGTATTACACCTTTGTGTGTTGTTGCAATCTTATTGCATCCATATCATAACATGTAAATCATTTGTAAATCTTGTAAAGTTGTGTAGTGTTAGATCTTGGTGATTGTTGGTAAGTATATGTTGGAACTTGCTTGGTGATACTTTCCTAGTATTGTTTAGTTAGTAGTGATTATATCAGAGGCTTGGTAAAAGTAGTGGTGTGAAGAAAACTAGTGTGAAGAATTGTGTAGTCCGTGAAGACAAAGTTGTGGATGAAGGTTTGTGATAGATTGGTTCTAGCTAAAGAACTAGACATCTAGCTTAGTGTCAGAAATCAAGATAAGCGAAAGTTGTGTAAGTTTTTCTCTGCCATAAGAGAGCTTGTTGACATAGTGAAGAAAACTCTCGAGTTTAGTGCTCGAGGAGTGGAGTAGGGCGAAGAGGTGCTTCGTTACCGAAGCACTATAAATCCGCGCGTTGAGGATTGATTAGTATCTTACTCTTATCTCCTATTTCTTACATGTAAATTTCTCATACTATCCTATTAATTGTTTAGATAAGTATATTGTTCATATTGTGCAAGTGTTGAATTCACATAAAGTCGAATCTAGAATTTTTACAAACACTTTAAAACCTTAAATTAAAAAGCAGTAAACTATTCAACCCTCCTTCTAGTTTTCCACAGACAAGTAAATTTCAAAATAAGGCCCCTAATTGCTTTTAGAATCATCTTTAAAAAAGTAGTACACATACATCAAATAACTTGATTGCAAAGACCTTATACTGGGTACAAATAAAATCTGCATGTTGATAGAAAATATTAATCGACTTTAGGCCCCGATCAAGTAAGGAAAAAGTCTTTCCCACGTTAAGCAAAAAGCATAAAAGTTGTAGTACTCTAAGTTGTGAAATCCCAAAAAACATTTTGTGGTCTAACTCCATTTAAAGAGTCGGGGAATCAATTTTTAATATATGAAGGTCATGCGATCACACATAAAACAATCAAACAAGCATGCAATAAACATAGGCATTCATCGATTATTGCATATCATACAATTAACACATAAATACGTATGTATAATAAAGATGTAAGGTTTATAAACCATGATAAATATGCATGTATTTATTCATTGCATCTTTAAACATGTAAATAATGCAAATAAGCTGAAAAACGGTGAATTTAAAGCAAGTAAAAAGACACACATTTTAAATCACGTAAAATCTGCAAACTAGGTTCCCTTTTCTAGATTATAGGAACTCTTAGGATTCATTATTTCACCAAAATAAGCCTAAGGGGCTGCCAACAAAATAAACAAAGAAAACAAGCAAAAACAAACATTTTTTAGCGATTTTAACTTTGGGGGGGGGGGGGGGGGGTGGGGGGGGGGTGGTGGGGGTTGGTGTTTTTTTTTTAATGTATTTAAAAAACACCATTAGCGAACGGCTTGTGACGCCACTGTTGAGATTTGGTATCTAATAACCTATATTAACACGTAATATATGCAACGGATATGGTCCTAAAGGGATGCGTATGATGTGACTAATTAACATAATACAATAACTTAATAGTGTACCTCTCGGTTCTTGATTCGAGCAACAATGAAGCTTAAAAAACTTGCCTTGTTCTTTACCAAAACCCACGAAACACTTACAAAACATCAAATTAGATGTTTTTCTATTCTATGAGATAGTTCCACACTACACCGTCAGTGATTACTAACAACCCGAATTGCTAGGTTCTAACTTTCACGATCAGAAAACAGAAACCCTTGTTTTGTGTTTTAATTAATATCGTGATCATAAAAACCCTAAAAGTGTAACATTCAATTGATTTTATATGGATAAAATAAGAGAAAGAATCACCAACTTTTTATTCTAAGTGGATTTGTATTTAGAAAGATGAGTATCCAAGACATTCCAAATACAATACCAAATACTTAATTATCAAGTTATGGTTTCTTTCCTTTTCTTTTACCTTTTGGCCGGCCCTTATTTACAAAATAGTCAATTGTAAATTGATTTTTGGACCTTAACTGTTTTAACAAGTACAATACATCTTAATTAGATGACCTACTCGTTAATTATTCGTCAAACGAGCTAACTAACGATTGTTAAGTAATCGTGAAATAATGACTAATATAATTAATATAAATACATTATTAAAGATTGTATCTTGATGCATACGTGTGTGACCCCATAGGCTTACGTTTCTCCAGCCGTATATACATTTACTATTATATGAGCATATCCGAATATACGGTGTGTGCTTGGAAGGGCATACGGCGTAAGCTCTTCATCACTTAGTCCATTTTAAATCCTTGACGTATTAAAGGAGCTCATTACCGCCATATGCTCTAGGATGGCATATAACGTGTATGATTTGGTTGGAAAATTATGCCTTCGTCCACATTTAATTCTCTTTTGGCTCGTTCTAGTCCCCACCCTTTTTTTTTTTTTTTTTTTTTTTTTTTTTTTTTTTTTTTTCGCGAAGAAATGTATCCTCTTTTATTGCTTTAATTAAACAATATCAATAATTTATAATCATAATCAAACACAAAAAAGAGACAAAAATGATGAATTATCGTGAGAATTTGATAGCTAAAACATGTATGATTAATGAGCTGTCATTTTTCAAACAATTTTGTTCTTACAAAAGGAGAAGTTAGTTTGACGTAGTCCACATAAACGAGTATATGTGTGAGTAAGAAGCTCTCCTTACTTAGCAGTAAAGTTCTTATAACTTGATATTGCAGCAGTCAGCTTAGTACGAGCACCCAACTAAGCTCCCTGCATCTGCTTCACAATTTCATCCCATAAATCCTTGGCAGTCTCACAACTGTTAATGTTCATTAGAATATCATTCGGGATACTGAGAATCAGAAGATCTTTAGCAAGATCATCAGCTTCAACCAATTTATTTTCAACAACATTATATTCACTCGAATCTCTCACGTAAGGTGGTCCTTCAGCAACTTGACCCATGATTAGTGGACAAGGTCCATTTCTCGATGAATCTTTTATGTAAGGTCCAAGAGGTTGTTTTACGATATACTGATAGAAACGAATTTTCAACTGAGTATACTTTTCCCTCACACATATTACTTGTCGAAGGTCTTTATAAAAGTAGTGTCCGTATAATCTCGGATTAACCATCTGGTTATAAATCTTGATGAGATACTTAACTGTACAAACACATAAGCATACTGTAAACATTGTACAACTATGTAACGCAAAGAGTAGAGTGTCTGAATAAAAAATATGAATTCCCATTGCACAATTACTATTATCTTGATGCTTGAAGCTTATATGATCACGAACCCAATTTAATAAATCCCGAATTCCTGGTCTTCCGTAAACCAAAATGAACCTTAAATCAATATTTGGTTTCTTGACTGCGTTAAAAGATAAACGATACTAAAATTAGGAGTAAACAGTTTAAAGACACAAAGGACCAAAATTGCAATTCGTTGCATTTCTTTAAGATATAAAAATCCAAAACCCTAGCAAACGTAACCCCTCTTTCTAAACCGCAGCTTCTTGTTGTTGTTGAGGTTGAAGTTTGAAGAAAGCAAAAATGGCGAAATCAATGAGATGTAAGAGAGAAAAGAGACTTCGGGCAATAAAAAGAGAGATGGTGGGACCCATTTACGAGAAGAAAGATGAAGCTAAATATGCGGCTCTTGAAGCTGCTCTTAACGCTCCTAAACTCCCTGTTCGTACCCGACCCGACAATGAAACCATGTCTTTGGATGCTCCTGCTGACATCATCACCACTACTATTACTAATGGCGACATGGGTACTTTTTTTCTGCTAATATTATATCAACTTATCAAAGTTTATTTCTTTTCTAAGTTGGGTATTTTATAAACTACTAGCATTTATGTTGAGTTTTAGTTAGGAAAATGTTTTTAATAGTAGCCAAATTGTTAAATTTTAACAATTTGTTTTAGGAATTAGGGATTTTTGTGCTCAAGTGATTCTGCTGGTTGTTGTGTTTGCAAGGAATCCTACAAGGGTAGTATTAGGGGGTCTTTGAATCAGCTTTTTTTGTCGGCTTATTAACTTATTAGAATTTGGAAAAGTTTGCAAGCTGCTTCCTCCTACAAAAATTATTTTATTGACTTAAAAAAACCATAAACTCAACTTATAACCTCATAAGTTCGAAAAAGTGAGGCTTATTGATCATCACACGATTCTTTTCAGCTCATACGCCGACAAAATAAGTTAATATTAGCCAGCCTTGGTAATAAGCTCTTTTGTTTCTTTAGATCGGTATGATGGTTGATATACATACGGTACATCTTTAAGGATTTATTCTTTGAAAAGGGGGTGTTTTGGGATGGCTAGTTTAAAATTTTATTTTTTAGTAAACTAAGTATATTTATATTCCAAAAGCTCAAAGCACTTATCTCATTAAAGAAGGTGGAATACAAAGCACTTGATAATGCAGTGATCTGTAAAGGAACGGGATAAAAAGAGTTTGTTTTCCCGGAAGAAGATGAAAGGATCGAAGGAAGGTTCAAAACAATTTAATTGGATATAAAAGAATATAGAAATATATCACTCCAAATCTTATTCAAATCATTAAACAAGCCTAGATCTGGATTAGCGTTTGTTTATACCTTACACTGTCTTTAACAGTCATTTCACTCTTAGTCTGTTTATATCTAACTCGTGCATAAGAATAATTTAGTAAAGTATGACACTTTTTTTTTTCTTTCTATCAATTTTAGTAACAAGCAAATAAAGTTATTGTGTCATCTATTTTCTGTTGAAACTTAAGAACTCGTTAGGGTAAGGGGCAAATTAATCTGGTCGATGAATATTTCTATTAGATCTTTCTGAATTCTGAGTGCTCATTTCAAGTGGAAAGTTCCAGCAAATGTAATCTATGTAGTCTAACTAGTCTCCCTTGCGGTCATGTTTTTCTAGGATCTGATGAGCTGATAAACCTTAGAACTGTGATAAAACTATTTGTTTTGACTATTGTGGGTATATGTTTTGATCAAAAAAAACATTTTTAAATAAAGTCAACATACAAGTGTCTAATCTTTCATAATTTGGTACAATTCAAAAATTGTGACAATATGGATTATGCATGATTAAACTTATTTTATGTTTCTGGCTGTATGATTTAACAGACGTGGAGATGGATGATGGCAACCAAAGCAGCAAGTCATTGAAGCCGATGGGGAAGAGGATGAAAAAGAAACTAAAACTCAGCAAGAAAAAGTACCGCGGCAAGGGGAAGATCAGGAAGAAGAATGTGTAGCTCCATTTATTGCAATGCTAAATACTTCATCATCTACAAGGTGAATCAATGATCCCATCAGCCTCCTACTTGTTAACAGAGTCTTCACTTTGGTTTCTATCAGGCTAAGTTGTATGCTCTTTACTTTAATCCATAACTATGGAATCAGTGACAAACTTCATGTATTTGCTGCATTTTATACATTAGTCCAATTTTGTGACCCTTCAGTGTTGTGTTTTTTTACAAGTGTCGTGTTTTTACAAGAGCTCTAAAATTATATTGAAAGAAAATCAAAGCGCCATTTCATAAGATATACCCAAGTGAATCGAGCATAAGTCATCGTATAAACGAAACATGAATTTGGAACCTACTTTTGGTAGAAACATGAGAGGTCTTTCAACACGTTAGAGTGCACACAAACAAAAAGAGATTAGAAAAAGAAACACTTTTATTAATTGGCAAAACTGAAAATTTTGCAAGTTTACATGACTACAGTTAGAAATATCATGACTTTTTAACTGCCTTAACGTCACTGACGACACTAAAAATTTTAAACGAGATGCGGAAACCTGACCTAAACGAGAATGTTATAAATATAATACCGAGGAAAAACGATTCAACCAAAACGAATGTTATAAATATAATACCGAGGAAAAACGATTCAGACCAAATTTTATGGTTGAATCGATTTTTTCCACGGTAATATATTTAATAACATTCGTTTTGGTTGAATCGTTTTTCCTCGGTATTATATTTATAACATTCTCGTTTAGGTCAGGTTTCCGCATCTCGTTTAAAATTTTTAGTGTCGTCAGTGACGTTAAGGCAGTTAAAAAGTCATGATATTTCTAACTGTAGTCATGTAAACTTGCAAAATTTTCAGTTTTGCCAATTAATAAAAGTGTTTCTTTTTCTAATCTCTTTTTGTTTGTGTGCACTCTAACGTGTGAAGACCTTCTCATGTTTCTACAAAAGAAGGTTCCAAATACCATGTTTCGTTTATTGATGACTATGCTCGATACACTTGGGTTTATCTTATGAAATGGCGCTTTGATTTTCTTTCAATATAATTTTAGAGCTCTTGTAAAAACACGACACTTGTAAAAACACAACTTGTAAAAACACAACACTGAAGGGTCACAAAATTGGACTAATGTATAAAATGCAGCAAATACATGAAGTTTGTCACTGATTCCATAGTTATGGATTAAAGTAAAGAGCATACAACTTAGCCTGATAGAAACCAAAGTGAAGACTCTGTTAACAAGTAGGAGGCTGATGGGATCATTGATTCACCTTGTAGATGATGAAGTATTTAGCATTGCAATAAATGGAGCTACACATTCTTCTTCCTGATCTTCCCCTTGCCGCGGTACTTTTTCTTGCTGAGTTTTAGTTTCTTTTTCATCCTCTTCCCCATCGGCTTCAATGACTTGCTGCTTTGGTTGCCATCATCCATCTCCACGTCTGTTAAATCATACAGCCAGAAACATAAAATAAGTTTAATCATGCATAATCCATATTGTCACAAATTTTGAATTTGTACCAAATATGAAAAGCTAGACACTTGTAATGTTGACTTTATAAAATGCTTTTTTTGGATCAAAACATATACCCACAATAGTCAAAACAAATAGTTTTATCACAGTTCTAAGGTTTATCAGCTCATCAGATCCTAGAAAAACATGACCGCAAGGGAGACTAGTTAGACTACATAGATTACATTTGCTGGAACTTTCCACTTGAAATGAGCACTCAGAATTCAGAAAGATCTAATAGAAATATTCATCGACCAGATTAATTTGCCCCTTACCCTAACGAGTTCTTAAGTTTCAACAGAAAATAGATGACACAATAACTTTATTTGCTTGTTACTAAAATTGATAGAAAGAAAAAAAAAAGTGTCATACTTTACTAAATTATTCTTATGCACTATTTAATAAAAATCAGACTAAGAAGATGGACTGTTACGCACAGTGTACGTATAACAAATGTAATCCAGATCAAGGCTTGTTTAATGATTGAATAAGATTTGAGAGATATATTTCCTATATACTTTCTATCCAAATCTTCCAAATGTTTTGAACCTCCTTCGATCCTTCATCTTCTCCGGAAAACAAACTCGATATTATCCCGTCTCCTTACAGATCACTGCCTTATCAAGTGCTTAGTATCCACTTTTCTTTATGCAGATAAAGATGCTTTGAGCTTAGAATAAAACTACTTAGTTTACTAAAAAAATAACATTTAAACTAAGCCATCCCAAACACCCCCTTTTCAAAAATAAATCCTTAAAGATGTACCGTATGTATATCAACCATCATACCGATCTAAAGAAACAAAAGAGCTTATTACCAAGGCTGGCTAATATTAACTTATTTTGTCGGCGTATGAGCTGAAAAGAATCGTGTGAAGATCATAAGCCCACTTTATTCGACTTATGAGGTTATAAAGTTGAGTTTATGGTTTTTTAAGTCAATAAACTCATAATAAGTCGGAGGAAGCAGCTTGCAAACTTTTCCAAATTCTAATAAGTTAATAAGCCGACAAAAAAAGCTGATTCAAAGACCCCCTAATACTACCCTTGTAGGATTCCTTGCAAACACAACAACAGCTAATCAACTTGAAAAAAAAAAAAAAAGCAACAAAAATCCCTAAATCCTAAAACAAATTTATTAAAAAATTTAACAATTTGGCTACAATAAAAACATTTCCTAACTAAAACTCACATAAATGCTGAGTATTTTATAAACTACCCAACTATGAAAACAAAAACACTTTGATAAGTTGATATAATATTAGCAGAAAAAAAGTACCCATGTCGCCATTAGTAATAGTAGTGGTGATGATGTCAGCAGGAGCATCCAAAGACATGGTTTCATTGTCGGGTCGGGTACGAACAGGGAGTTTAGGAGCGTTAAGAGCAGCTTCAAGAGCCGCATATTTAGCTTCATCTTTCTTCTCGTAAATGGGTCCCACCATCTCTCTTTTTATTGCCCGAAGTCTCTTTTCTCTCTTACATCTCATTGATTTCGCCATTTTTGCTTTCTTCAAACTTCAACCTCAACAACAACAAGAAGCTGCGGTTTAGAAAGAGGGGTTACGTAAGCTATGTTATTGATTTTTTATATCTAAAAGAAAGAGAACGAATGCAAATTTGTGTCCTTTGTGTCGTTTAAACTGTTTACTCCTAATTTTAGTATGTTTATCTTTTAACGCCAGTCAAAGAACCAAATATTGTTTAAGATCATTTTGGTTTTCGGAAGACCAGGAATTCGGGATTTATAAATTGGGTCGAGATCATAAGCTTCAAGCATCAAGATAATAGTAATTGTGCAATGGGAATTCATATTTTTTATTCAGACACTCTACTCTTTGCGTTACATAGTTGTACAATGTTTACAGTATGCTTATGTGTTTGTACAGTTAAGTATCTCAATCAAGATAAAAACCAGAGGTAAATCCGAGATTATACGGACACTGCTTTTATAAAGACCTTCGACAAGTAATATGTGTGAGGGTAAAGTATACTCAGTTGAAAATTCGTTTCTATCAGTATATCGTAAAACAACCTCTTAGACCTTACATAAAAGATTCATCGAGAAAATGGACCTAGTCCACTAATCATGGGTCAAGTTGCCTAAGGACCACCTACGTGAGAGATCAAGTGAATAAATGTTGTGAAAATCAAAAGAAAATTGGTTGAAGCTGATTATTTCTTGCTTAAAGATCTTCTTATTCTCAGTATCCCGAATGGATATTCTAAAATGAACATTAACAGTTTGTGAGACTGCCAAGGATTTAAATGGTATTAAATTGTGAAGCAGATGCAGGGAGCTTAGTTGGGTGCTCGTACTAAGCTGACTGCTGCAATATCAAGTTATAAGAACTTTACTGCTAAGTAGGGAGAGCTTCTTACTCACACATATACTCGTTTATGTGGACTACGTCAAACTAACTTCTCCTTTTGTAAGAACAAAATGTATTGAAAATGACAGCTCATTAATCATACATGTTTTAGCTATCAAATTCTCACGATAATTCATCATTTTTGTCTTTTTGTGATTCAATATGATACCAAATTATTGTAAATGTTTATTTAAAGCAAAAGAATAATTCTCGCGAAAAAGACTAGAAAACGAGCCAAAGATGCCTAAAAAGAAGAAGGCATATTCCAACAAATCTAAATCGTCATATGCCACCTAAGCATATGGCGGGATAGCTCTCGTCAAGAATTAAAATGGACTAAGTGAGTGAATAGCTTACGCCGAAGCCCTTCAATCACACACCGATATTCGGATATGCTCATATAATATTAAATGTATAACGGCTGGAGAAACGAAAGCCTATGGGGTCACACACAATTCATCAAGATACAATCATTAATAATGGTATATTATATTAATTATATTAGTCATTATTTCACGATTACTTAACAATCGTTAGTTAGCTCGTTTGACGAATAATTAACGAAAGGTCGTATAATTAATATGTATTGTACATGTTAAACAGTTAAGTCCAAAAATCAATATACATTGACTATATTGTAAATAAGGGCGGCCAAAGGTAAAAAGAAAGGAAAGAAACCATAACTTGCTCCTTAAGTTATTTGTATTGTATTAGGAATGTCTTGGACTCATCTTATAAATACAAATCCCATAGAAACAAGTGGTGATTCTTTTTCTCTTCTTATATCCATAAAAAATCAATTGCATGTTACCCTTTAGGGTTTATATGTCGATATTAATAAAACACAAAACCCAGGGTTTTGTTCTTGATCGTGAAAGTTAGAACTAGCATTCGGGCTGTAATCCATGACGTGTAGTGTGGACTATTCCATAGAAAACATCTAATTTGATGTTTTGTAAGTGTTTTGTGGGTTTTGGTAAAGAACAAGGCAAGTTTTTTAAGCTCCATTGTTGCTCGAATCAAGAACCGATATGTACACTATTAAGTTATTGTATTATGTTAATTAGTCACATCATACGCATCCATTTGGGACCATATCCGTTGCATATACTACGTGTTAATATAGGTTATTAGATAACAAATCTCAACAGTGGCGTCACAAGCCGTTCGTATGGTGTTTTAAATACATAAAAACCAGTAAAATCGCTAAAAAATGTTTGTTTTTGCTTGTTTTCTTTGTTTATTTTGTTGGCAGCCCCTTAGGCTTATTTTGGTGAAATAATGAATCCTAAACTTCCTTAATCTAAGATAAAAGGGAACCTAGTTTGCAGATTTTACGTGATTTAAAACGTGTGTCTTTTTACTTGCTTTAAATTCACCGTTTTTCGGCTTATTTGCGTTATTTACATGTTTAAATGCCATGATAAATACATGCATATTTATCATGGTTTATAAACCTTACATCTTTATTATACATACGTATTTATGTGTTAATTGTATGATATGCAATAATCGATGAATGCCTATGTTTAGATTTGCATGCTTGATTAGATTTGTTTTATAGGCTGATCGCATGTCCATCGTATATTAAAAATTGAATCCCGACCCTCTCTAAATGGAGTTAGACCACAAAATGTTTTTTGGGATTTCACAACTTAGAGTACTACAACTTTTATGCTTTTTGCTTAACGTGGGAAAGACTTTTTCCTTACTTGATCGGGGCCTAAAGTCGATTAATATTTTCTATCAACATGCAGATTTTATTTGTACCCAGTAAAAGGACATTGCAAAAATCAAGTTTATTTTGGGAAAAATGTTTTTTTTGGTGTAACTACTTTTTAAAGATGATTCTAAAAGCAATGTGTGGCCATATTAGAAATTTACTTGTTTGTGGAGAACTAAATGGGGTTTAGAATAGTTAACTGCTTTTACTTTAAGTTTTAAAGTGTTTGTAAAAAATTTACGATTCGACTTTATGTGAATTCAACACTTGCACAATATGAATCAAAATACTATATCTAAACAATTAATAGGTGAAGTATGAGAAATTAATGTAAGACAAAGATAAAGAGTAAGAACAATCATAACCACACCGCGAGGATTTATTGCTTCGGTTAACGAAACAACCTCTTCGCCCAACTCTTACACTCAGACCACCTAACTCGAGAGTTATCTACACTATTTCAACAAGAACTCATATGGCAGAGAAAAACTACACAACTTTTCGCTTATCTTGATTTCTACACTAAGCTAGATTGTCTATTCTATAGCTAACCAATCTATCACAACTACACTACACAACTTTGCTTCACGACTGACACAACATCTTCACACCTTAGTTTTTCTACACACCAAACTATCAAAGCCACTGCAATAATCACACCTAAACTAACAATACTAGGAAAGATCACCAAGAATCCACCTATACTTACAACAATAACCAAGATCAACAACTACACAACATTACAAGATTTTACAAATTGATTTACAAGGTGAAATATATTGATGTAATGATTGGTCAACAAACACACAAAGGTGTAAAACTTCCTCACTGATGTATGATGTCATACTCTCTTTGCACTTGAGGATTTAAGCTTGAGTAAGCCATGGAAAGCAAAGCTTTAAAGAATAATATTATTAAACGAATTTAATGATAAATTAAAGATGTGTGGGCTGTTTTTTATCAGAAAGAATGAGTGCAAAAGATGAGAAAATAGTGGAGAATATTCCAGTATTTTATGAGGCCATTCTAGAGGAGCGTTCTACCTAAGGTGCTTCCCCTTAAATAGGTGGGCGGTCCCCTTAAAGATAAAGGGGTCGCCCGTGTATTTAAGGGGGCCGCCCTAGACTAGGCGCTCCCCAGTTTGTCCTTTTGTGTAGGGAGAATTTTCTGGAACTTTCTAGCCGTTTTAGGTCCGAAAATTTGAATTTCAAAATGTTTATTTTGAATAAAACATTTCTTTAATTGAAAAATGTTTGGTATGTTTTATAAAAATGTATTTACAACATTTTATAAAAGTGTGAGGTTGAATAAAAATTTCCTTTGATCATAAAATGCATTAAGCATTTATTTATTCATACCTTTAAGTGATATAATTTTCGAAATGAAAATTTACTACTAATTACTTGTTTACGTTTAATTTTACATTGACATTTTTATCTTTTTGATTAACAAATGTAAAAGATGTGAAAAAATATTAATAATGTATTTAGGCCAATATTTCTATCAACAGTCACCCTCTTTTAGTTGATTACAAAATTTAAAACTCATTTAAATGTAAAATTATATTTAAACAAGTATTTAGTGAATTTTATGTCATTCTTCCCCATTTTGTAAATCAAAAAAGGCCATTGTCCGAGAATTGCTAGTAAAATCACGAAAAAATTCCCCCCCTTGAATGTGTGCATCCCCCTAGTTCGAGGCAACCAAAGAATCGAAGCTATGGATTTCTTGCTACAAAAACGAGTTAAACATACAAAAATTTCTAACATGAAGCAAGGAAGTAAGAAAAAATATGACAAGTGCAACAAACATCAAAGCAAAGATACTTATTCATTTAGAACAATGTATGTGACACTACACACCAACATACATAAAAAAGAAAAACAAATAAGCTTTAGAAGTCATATTGATAACATCATGAAAAAAAAAAAAACGCTAAATATCCATAGAAGGATTTTTGACTTTCATGCGACAGCAAAAGGTGTTTGACGATTGTTTTGTAGGCATTTACGAGATTAGTTAGTTTGTTGATGAAAGTTTGGAGCCGGAGCGGTTTGTGGAATGGTAATCTCTTGAACTCTAGGTGATGATTGTCGAGTGAGTAGGAATTCAATCCAATTGATGTCCTCACTTAAAGCAAGGAAATTTTTTTGGGTGAAGATGCAACAAGGCAATACCCCAACATAGGTTTCAACATGTTAAATGTTGAGGGTGTGTGGTAGGTTTTGAGAGTAATGTGAATAAGGGAATGTTTTGTTTTGTATTTGAGAGAGATGGTCATGACAAAAGAGGTTTGATAGATCTTGTACTTGATTAATGTCATCAACTATGCATTCTCTACTTGGTAGATAGATGTGGTGTAAGTTTAGTTTGGTGATGTCAACTTGATTGGATCTTTAGTGTGAGTTACATGTTAATTGATTGTTGAGACTGGTGAAAATAGAGGATGTGAGACAACTTGTGGTGATGTGGTAGTGTCCTTAATGTAAGGATTTGATAATGCTTGATTGGGGTGATTGTTTTCTTGAGATGGTTCATGATGAGGAGTGAGTGGTTTTGGCATTGTTGTAGGTTGAAATTACATGATCCTCATTGGATGTGTTACAAGTTTAGTTTACTCGCTTCCAAATGTTTCACACCATGTTTGGTACCCATAATGGTTATTGATTGTGTTTGTTAGGTAGATGTCATTTGTGCGGAGGATTGAGATGAAATAGGTTGAGGATGTATTTATAGTGGAGGAAAGGTTTAAATTAGGAAGAATGAACATTTAAAGGATCAAATCCAAGAAATGTTTGTGAATTTAGGGAAACAGTAGCTAAGTCTAGAGGGTATTTGGTCAAAAAGGGATGAAAATACTGTTTTACCCGTGAACTGTCTAGGCCGGTCCCCTTAATTATGGGTCGGTCCCCTTAAAGATATGGGGATCGGCCCTTTATGAATTAAAGGGGCCGCCTACTGCTATTTCCCAGATTTCCAAAAAATCGATTTTTCTCAAAATTTTGTGTGAGGGTTTTTGTTTTTGGTGTTAATTTGTAGCAATTCATCCCTTTTATGGCATAAAGATTTTTTAGCACATAGCAATAAGCATTCAACAATCACAATATATGACAAGTTGTGTAGGAACACGATTTCCAATAATTTGGCATATAAACAATATGAATTTGAAGACCAAAAGAGTGAAGAGCATATAAATAGTTAACTAGATTATGCCAAAGAAATTTTCTTGACCAAGAGGGTTAAGTTAAAAACTGTAACCAAACTTTTGTGCAAATACCAGTGTGTGCCTAAGTGCAACAAAATGTGGATTAGCGATTATTTCGACACTAAAGACATGAAAACCTAAAGAAATAATCCAAAGGCACCTGATTTGAGTTTGCTCAAACAAGATTGTCGAAAAATATATATAGATTATAATACTATTGACAACATGAAAGAGAACATTAATGCATATGTGAAAAATATTTTAGCATAACTACAACAAGATATGAAAATTGATTTACATGTGGCACCTATTGGTGAGAAAGGACTTTTTTAGAAAAAATAGATTGAAGAACTATTGTATGCTATTATATATGAATATAGAAGAAATTGTAAAAGTTTTGCTTATAGACTTTTCCAATCTTGTGTATTTTAAGTAAAAAAGAAACTTAACGGACAGAGATAAAAGAAAAATAATATTTAAGTCCAGTCCAGGATGGTGGTCCCCTTAAAGTCTGGCCGGTCCCCTTAAAATTAAGGGGGCCGCCCTTTATGAATTAAGGGGGCCACCACCTATTTCAGAGAAAAATTTTCTCAGATTTTTGACAAACAGTTCTTTGATGATTATCATTTCTTTATTATGCCGAAAACTTAATCAATTTGTTCCATCATTCCTAGACCTAGACGTAAGTAGTTTAAATTGGGGGGGGGGGGGGGGGGGCTCATGTTTTAAGTGGTTTAGTTAGAATATCGACTATGTTGTCTTCCAGAAGACTTTTCTATATAGATATTCCCTTAATGAACATTATATCGCGAATGAAGTGAAGGCTAACCTCAATGTGTTTTGTTCGTGAGTGTTGAACGGGATTCTTACTTAAGTCTATAGCCCATTTGTTATCACGCTTTTTAGAATTCGTCTAACTACACCATATTCAACGATAGCTTGTTTCATCCATAAGTCTTGTTGACATGCCTTTTTGGCGCTTACATATTCCGCTTCGGTTATGGATATGGCAAGAGCGGTTTGCTTCTTCGAAAACCAAGATGTTAGGCAACATCTCATAAACATACAAACACCACTAGTGCTCTTGCGATCTACGTAATCTCTCGCATGAATCTGAAATCCGCATACATAGTAAATTATCATGTTTCTATGCGGATCCCTAAGGAAACCAAAATCCTAAATGCGTAGTGCCATTTAATGTAATCGGGGAGTGAGAAGATACGTTTAACTGCTTCTAGGTGAGAGGTTTTGGGATCCTCTTGAAAGAGTGCACAAAGGCAAACACTAAACATGATATCGGGTCTACTTGCCGTTAAGTATAATAAACTACCTATCATGCCTCTAATTTGTATTATCTACGACTCACCGTCTTCGACTCTTCGTGAGTTTTAGTTTCCCCGTAACATAGGGGTTTTCATTGGCTTAGAGTCTTCTAGTCCAAATTTCTTAAGCATTTCCTTAATATATTTTGATTGATTAAAAAATATTCCATCATCTAATTGTTTTATTTGTAATCCTAAGAAAAAATTTAGTTCCCCCATCATACTCATTTCAAACTCATCATGCATGATCTTGGCAAAGTCATCACACATTTCTTGACAAGTTGATCCGAATATAATGTCATCAACATATATTTGTGTGACAATTAATAAGGTATGGAGTCTTTCTTTTTGATTTAAGATATGTTATCTACCATTCCCATGGAGTAATCATGTTTAATAAGAACAGCCCTCTCTGCATTTTAAATCAACGTAAAACCAAGCTTTTTGGGGCTTGTTTCGACCAGATAAAAGATTTCTTAAGTTCTATAGACAAAATTAGGTTTTGTCGAGGTCTATAAATCCCGGAGGCTGGCCACGGTAAACCCCGTCATTGAATAAAACCGTTAAGGAATGCACTCTTCACATCCATTTGGTATAACTTAAAGTCTAGTGCGCAAGCATAAGCTAAAAGTATTCTTAAAGGACCTAGTCAAGCAACTGGTTTCTAAGTAAATCCTGTCATAATCAATTCCATTCTGTTGTTATAACCTTGAGCGACTATAACCTAGCTTTGTTCTAGTTACGGAATACCATTTTTATCGAGTTCATTTCTATATACCAATTTATTCCTATAATGGTTCATAACCATGGATAGGGACTAGTTCCCAAACATCATTTGTTTTAAATTGGTTTAGTTCCTCTTGCATGGCCATTACCCAATTTTCAATCTTTTAATGCCTCATTTATATTTTTAGGTTTTATTGTCGAAATAAAGCAAAAGAAATTGCTTTTGTCTTGAGCTTGCGACTAAGAATTACTTTGAGTAAGATAACAATAATTATTTTCTATTGATGAGTTTTAGATTCTTTAATATTTACAATTTGATTATTTTCTAATGAAATGTCTTCAAGATCATTGCCTATGGGTTTTGTTTTACTAACCTCAATATCTTCTTCTTCGACTAACTCATCATCTTCCAATGGTGATGTTTTAGGCGAGGGAGGAGTTTCATCGAAAGTTACATTTAACGACTCATCAACAAACCTTTCTTGATTGTAAAGAAATATATTAACTAAACTATTATGCGAATATCCTAGGAAAACACCTATCGTACGAATTTAGGTTCGAACTAGGTGATGTAATCATTTGAAATAAGAATAAAGCATATACTGTCTGAATACCTATAAATAAGTATAAGGTTTGGTTTCCTACCTCTTAACAACTCGTATGGAGTTTTTCCTAAAATACGTCTAATGGAAACTTTATTAATTATATAGGTTAACATATCGATCGCATTACACCAAAAATTTGAGGAATATGATTTTGTTTCTGTATTAACTGTATACTACACATTTTCTTGTAGAGTTCGATTTATATTATTTCTACTACCCCATTAGATGTGAGTCCGAGAGCGAAAAAATTATGAGATATCCTAATTTAATCACAACATTTCGAACTGTACTTTCGATTATCAAATTCCTGACCACGATACTTCTAATTGATACAATGTAACATTCCTAATTTTGATTAGGAACATTTGCTAAATATATAGAATATTTGAAGCTTCGATTTATTTGCTAAAAATCTAGTCCATGTGAATCGAGAATAGTCATCTATGATTACTAAGGTATAACGATTCCCTCTATAGCTTCATATGGCGGAAGGGCCAAACAAATCTTAGAAGTAGTGTCTAAGCATCTAGTTGTTTGAAACTATATTTTAGCCTTTGTGACTTGCAAGAGCTTACTTTCCAATTTTGTCAAAGCATCACAAAAATGTTTGGACGTATTTTAGTTTGGATAAGATTTCTACTAATCATTAGATGCCTAATGATTGAATTAGTTGGCCACCAATTAAAAATTAGCGTGACCTAATCTCCTATGCCATAGTGTAGAGTTTTCGTCTAATGTTGCAAGGCATATTTTATCTTCTGGTTTATTTCCTAGTTTCATTACATATATTCCTCCTTTCCTAATTCCTTTAGCTATAACCTTTTCATCTTTGATTATTTCGCTATTGTGTTCGGTAAATATTACTTTGCATTTATTATCACATATTTGACCTACACTAAGCAAGTTATATGTTAAGTTATCTACGTGCTCAACATTTTCAATTATTAGGGAGTCTTGAGAAATCATACCTTTGCCTATGATTTTACCGCGCAAGTTGCTCCCAAAAATTACATTTCCTCTGTTGTACGCTTTGTATGAAGAAAACAACTTTTGATTACCGGTCATGTGTTTTGAGCATCCACTATCTTTAATCCACTCATCGGGTTTCAAGTTTATTCCTAAGCATATTTCATCGGGCGTGGTATGTGCTTAAATACACATACCTTTTACCTAATAAAACGAGCTAAAAAGACCAATAATAAACAAAAATGACATAAAAATGCATTGTATATGTGTATTTTGTGATTTGTGTCTTGCAGGTATGGATATTAAATAAAAGGAAAAAAACAAAGCCAATACGGAAAAAACCAAGCACGGGAATGGAAAGAGCATGGAAAACCAAAGCCGAAGGCGTAAACATTCTTAATGGGCCAACCCGTACCTATTTTATAGGGCCGAGTCTGCCCATTAACATGTTATATATACTAATATAAGCCTTAACTTAAAAAGCCCAATATCCCTTGTCCATTAATCCTAAATCTAAATCACATACGCTGGCCCAAATCCATAAAACAAAGCCCAAACCAATCCCCGTCCTTATTCATAACCCAAGTAAAAAAAAACTGGTCAACATTTACTGTTCCCCTTTCCTTCCCAATTTGACTTTCACACGCAGGGGACGATTACCAGGGTAAATCAATATCACCTCCACACGCTCCTAAGCTTCTAGAAGATCTCTCTGACGTGTCTGACATTACTCAAGGCCACGTTGGCAATCCTCTACTCTCCCATTGGCTGTGAATACGTAGAGGCTAATCAAGGGCTCAGATTGGATTTGTTGGATTGAAGGGACGGGATTGAAGGCTTAGGACCTCACACATCTTAAGATTGTCTAGTTTTACCTTATTGCTACAGATTTATGATTTCTGCTATGGATTACATATGATGGTTTTGTGATGGGGTTGTTACGATTGTTGGGGATGGTTGTTCAATGGTATTTTTTGTTTTTAGGGTTAGTAAGTTTATTATTTTGATTCAAGTTTTTGTTGTTTAGTTGTCTTAGTTAGGGTTACTAGGGTTAGGTTTGTGTTTTCTGCTTTTTTGTGATTTGTGAGGTTTATATGTGTCATAAAGGTTAGATCTTATTTTGATTGAAGTTTGGGTTGTTTTGTTTTGGTAAATGGGGGAGCCCCGGTAAAATAAAAATTTGTGTTGTTTAATTGTGTTAATTAGGGTTAATGGGTTAGGGTTTGTGGTTTCTGATATTTGTGTTTTGTGGTGTTTGTTATAAATTATGTACCTATTAAAGGGAATTAATGCTATTGATAAAGTATAGGGGTATTGGGTTATAAAGTAAGGGGTTTTTTGTTTTTTCTTATATGATCGGCTTATGGCTTATTGTTACTTTAGAAATACGGTATGAAAAATGAGCTTATGAATCATAAGTCCAAAGTCAGCTAAGCCATAAGATGGTGCATAAACAGAAAGGCTTATTATAAATCCGTAACACGACTGCATAAGTATAAACAAGAAGCGCCTTACTTAGTTTTTCAGCTCCTATAAATGGTTATAAGTGTGCGTACTTAAGATCATTTGTAGTCTGACGGGGCAAGTTTCTAACTTTGCAGCCATAGGGGTCGTGTATTTCAATAACGTGATTGCCCTTTTTAATAAGTTATGTAATATAAGAAATGGTCATTAAGTGTGTTAACTTTATAACCCAAAAATACTCCCTATACTTTATCAATAGCATTAATTCCCTTTAATAGGTACATAATTTATAACAAACACCACAAAACACAAATATCAGAAACCACAAACCCTAACCCATTAACCCTAATTAACACAATTAAACAACACAAATTTTTATTTTACCGGGGCTCCCCCATTTACCAAAACAAAAACAACCAACTTCAATCACTAAAATAAGATCTTCTCTCTCTATTATGACACATATAAACCTCGCAAATCACAAAAAAGACTCTCTCGTACACACACCTAACCTAGTAACACCTACACCTAACACACAACTAATCTACAACAAAAAACTTGAATCAAATAATAAACTTTACTAACCACAAAAAACTAAAAAATACACACACACACACAGCAACACACACATCCCCAACAATCGTAAACAAACACCTCAAACACAACATCACACAATACACTAATCCATAAACAGCTAAATCTATCACTGTAGCACAAACACAACCCCTCCACAAAACCACGTAGTGTAAATCCGAAGTACAACTTAGAGAGAAAGAGAGGGGAGAGGTATGAATCAAAACAATCAGATTTCTATGGTTTGAGAGAGAGATAAAGTGGGTTAAGAGTTGATAGAGTGATATATAGTATGACTGATACGTGTTGAGATAAAATAAGGAGTGGGTGAGTAGTGAGTGGATGTCTAGTATGACACAAAATATAGTAAGTTGAGTGAGTATGTGAGTTAAGTGGTTGAGTATAAAAGCACACATACGTGACAGTGATACACTTTTAATACAAAGAAGCAACACACACGACACGAGTCCGTGTATTGCACACTCACAACATTCCCTTATTAATAAATAGACAACACACAAATACACTACACACATAACCGACGTCTCCTTTTGAATTTGAACGTGATAGTATGGCTCGCGTGTTTTCGTACAAAGCGATTAAAATGTTGGTATATTGCGAATTTTTTAAATGAGAAGTGATGTTCTCGTATATATGTTTTTTTTAATACAATTGGTTATCTTTTTTTTTACAATACTATTGTTTTGTTTTGATTGTGGAGCTTTAACCGCATTTGGTGTTGTCTGTCGATTTGATTTATAATGTGTTTGTGTGAACTATTTGTAAATATAATATGTGTCTGATAGGGACTTTGGTAGCCACAATTTGGCGAGTTTCAGCAGTCCGTTGAAGTATACACATAGAAATGGTCAACTGCCATCTGTCTACCATTTTCTTCTCTCTAAAAATAAGGTAAAACTACTTGATTATACATAATACAATAAATAAAAATTCCAATAAAAAAAACTATTACAATATATGTATTCAACGACTCAAACTTCCAACATACCAACACCTTTAGAAAAATTGCGAATATATTGAATAATATCACAAGTAAACTTTCATAAATTTGTCCATAAATAGCCCCTAGACTACCTACACTTGTACATATATAACTTTGATTAAACTCTAGGGTAGTTTTTAAAGTTAAAGCGTATTTTAAGAGTGTTTTGAAAGTTCTTTTTTTAAATACATAAGTTCAACTTTTTTATTAAATCGTACATATCTCAAAAGCATATCAATATTTGGCTCGTTTTGTTTGTAATCCAGAGGCCTTCTCATCGGTATATTGTTTATTAAAGAAGTCGTTGATATTTGATAGATATTTGATAGATATTTGATAGATATTTGATAGATATTTGATAAATAAATTTTGTTATATAAAAAAGTCGTAAATTGCAAAAAGTAAAAGGCATTTTTTATAACTTGTTTAATAGTTTAAAGGTAAATTTTGTAACATCTAAATATAAAAAGGGTTATTGGGCTATTGTTTTTGGGCTCTTATTGGGCTATTATTTTCAGGTCCAAAAATAAAAGGTGTGATACTACGTTGCATCACACCGTAATTGACGTTTATATAATTTGAATGATTCTGATTTGATGATAATCTTAAACAATAATCTTAAACGAAAATTTAAAACAATTTCTGGAAATATTGGCAGTTTCACATTAATCTTTTTAAATCGGCAAATCTTATTGAAAAGCTCAAAATGATGACTAGGCATTAAGAAAGGAGCTACAGAAAGAAAACAAACAAACAAACAGAAGAAATACCTGATTACATTTCAAATGCTACCGTAAGCACGCGATGGTTTAGGTGGAGAGGGGGAGACTGGGAGTCAGAGGGGGTGGGGATTTGTGAATAGATCGCAGGCTTTTTGTCCTTGTCATGCAATGCGTATGTAGTGAAGCGGCTCGTATGGCTTGATGTCTGACCTCCTACAGATTTATCTACTTGTAAAACTGGATACTTATCCGGAGAGGCAAACTTATGATTGATTAATATTAAATCTATTTGATGAAAAGGACATAATAACTATGTTAGTAAAAAATAAGTAATAACAAGGATATATTCAAGATGTTATAGTGTTCGCTACATTGTCTCCTACTTTGCCCTACTCCACTCCCTGATTCACTACTCAGATTTTTCGATTCCACGAGTCACTAATGCTCCTTTAATCGGCGGAGAAGCCTCACAACGTCGCTTACACCTTTTTAACGATACAAAGCTAAATACCGGATTCTTCACATAGTAGAATCACACCAACACCTATTTACCCTTTACATGATATTAAGGTATATCATATGTTCCAACAAGGAGGGAACAAATAACCTTTAACATTACTTGCCGCTTTACTAGTGCCAAGCAAGGTACACCAAGATTTCATATTATCACAACTATTGTTACACAAGCACTTTTCTAAGTGAACCTATCTCTAATGAAAGCAGCCATCCTTGATTGACATAGGATGAATGATGGTTCAAGATCAGTAGTAGAGCTTGGAGAGATGAGACAGATCTTGCCATATACGTGACTTGGAGACTTGATCCTCGTATGTAGAAAGCCGATAGAACATCTCCGATTGAAGAAATCTATCAAAAACACTAAAACAAGAACCCATGATTAAAGATCATTTGGTAACTGAATATTGTATAAAAGAACAAAGTGAATGATAATTAAATTAGTTAAAATGAGCCCCCTGGTATTATAGACTTATTTTTACTGTTCACGTCGTTTCGCCGTTCCTTAAGGAATAGAACCGACCAGTTATCGAATAGAACCGGCGTACAATAACTAAATCCGAATTTTGATTTACAAAATCTTAAGAGATCATGCGTAATCTTGTAAGATCATGTTTAGATTTGGTAAAAAAAGATATGTTTAAATATTGATGTAAATATTGTTTAAAGGTTTTTATACGCATTATTATAACAAAGTGTATATTTTTATTCTAAAAATGTGTTTATGTGATTTGAGTGTGAGTGCTATAATATGAAGAATGGTTTGATGAATAGATGAGTTAGATAAACTATTGGTTTAAAACTAATGAATTTCATTTTCTACTTTCGACAAGTTTATGTTTTGTCATTAACAAAACAAAGATAGATCGTAAAATGTAAATAAACGTTTTTACGGTTTATTTGTATTAACAATCTCCCCCTTTTTGTTGATGACAAAACATAAACTTATTGGAAGTAAACAATAAAATTTATAAGTTCTAAATTAGAGCTTTTTACTTCCTTCTCCCCCTTTTTGTCGAAACAAAAAGAGCGTCGAAGAAAAACTAACTCTGGAATGCAATGAGATGGAATGCTATATGAATAAAAAAATGGATTCTTAAAAAGAACCAAATGCAAGTGTGTAGTGAACCGAGGATGACCGATCATAAAGATTGATGTAAGAGAAGCAAATCGAATACTTCCTTATGACGAAGGTACTCCCTATATGGGATCGTCAAGGTTGCCTAATAAGGTGAGAAGAACTACACGAAAGCATGTTAGTAGTAATGCATGTATAATGAAAGAATGCAATATGAAGGATGGTCCGATAAATATCGGAATGAGATTGACCCATGGAGAGTCCATTTCAAGGCTCCCCCTTGACGAATGCTCCCCTAGATGGGAACGTCAAAAATTCCAAATAATTTAAGAAAGTTGTAATATGTTAGATTAAGAGGAACAATATGCTCCCTCTAAGTTGATGAAAACCTGTAAAAACATGTTAATTCAAGAGAGCAATGATCCAAACACAAAATCAAACCCAATAATTTAAATAAAGATCCATAACCAAACCAATGATCAATTACAAGATAATCAAAGGATTAACACAAGATCAAGTATGATAGCTAGAACACAACTTAATTTAATAGATACAAATCATGAAGTAAAACAACTTGACTTAAGTCAATTAAAACTAAAATCATGATTAGGGATCTAAAAAGTTTCTAAAACTTAAGGTCACTTGATCTTGTCAATCATCATCTTATGGGAATTTATTTGCGAGATGGTTCAAGCGTTCAAGAATGTGGTTTAACATGAACCTCATTTCATCTTGGAGGTTGGTGACAATGGTTTCGGTTCTTTGGTAATGGGGGCATGTGTGAACTTTGTAGGTGCTGAATTAAATGAATATCATATAAACAAATATTAAACACAGCAGAACATGCACCTATCAACGGATCCATAGAGTCATACGATCAATCAAAATAAAAACATTTGTTGACAATGGTTTCAGTTCTTTAGCAATGAGGGCATGTGTGAACTTGAGGTCTAAGAGGGTTCTCAGTCCAAAGAGATTGATCAAGAGGGACGAAGGTGCTTGATGGAGGGAGTGATGATCTAAAGGGTGGTATTTGAGTTGAGGTATAAGTGGTTGGGATGAATGGTTTTTTGGTGGCAGTTGTAAGTTGTATTTGGTGATGGACGGTAGGGAGTGATTGTTGGGATTTAAGCTTCTACAACTTAATGCTGCTGGTTCAAGTTTGTGTTGCTGCTGAAGATTAGAGAAAATAGTCTAAGTTATTAGTACTGTTAGTTTAATAGTTGTGCTGCCAGTACTAGTGTTATTTACTGTCAGTTTATTAGTTTGTTAGTTTTTAATAGTTAGTATTGCTAAAGTGATATGCAACTTGGAGACCCCGACAAGTTTCTCATTCCATGTGATTTTCCGGAGTTAGTTGAATGCTTAGCCTTGGCCGATCTTGGTGGAAGCATCAACTTGATGCCTCTTTGCATATGGAAGAAGCTATCACCCCCCGAACTTACTCCTACTCAAATGATTCTTGAACTCTCAGACCGATCGACTACTAGTCCATCTGGTATTTCCGAAGATGTCTTTGTAAAAGTAGGAAAGTTCCATTTTCCGGCCAACTTCGTAGTCGTTGATTATGTTGTCGATCCTCGGGTTCCCTTATTTCTTGGGAGACCCTTTTTGAGGATGGCACATGCTTTGATTGATGTTTATGGTGAAGAATTAACTCTCCGAGTTAATGATGAAGCCATAACCTTTAAAGTTGGTCAAACTTTGAGATACTCTTACAATGATGTTGTGTCGATTAATCGAATCGATGTCATCGACGTAGCTTGCGAGGAGTATGCTCAAGAAGTGCTCGGATTCTCGGATAGTTCTAAGAGTGGAAATCCCACTCCGTCTTTAGTTCCTATCCTTTCTACTTCTTCCCCCCCTCTCACTCCTTTTGAGGAAGGGGACTTCATTTTGGAAGAAATCGAAGCTTGTCTTACTAATGATTCAATTCCATCGGGAATTGATGATGACGACTTTGATCCGGAGGGAGACCTTCTCCTACTCGAGAAGTTAATAAACGATGATCTATCATCTCCTCTCCCTCCGAAAGAACTTCATGTTGAAGAACTTACAATTGTAAAATCTTCTAGTGATGATCCTCTGGAGCTTGAGCTCAAGGATCTACCTTCTCATCTTGAGTATGCATTTTTGGAGGATACCGATAAACTACCCGTCATAATTGCTAAAGACTTAAAAGAACATGAGAAGGTCCGACTTCTAAAGGTTTTAAAGTCACACAAGCGTGCCATCGCTTGGAAAATCTCTGATATAAAGGGCATCGACCCTCAATTTTGTACTCACAAAATATTAATGGAGGATGACTTTAAACCGGAAATTCAACATCAAAGACATGTTAACCCAAAAATTCATGAGGTTATAAAAAAGGAAGTTATCAAACTCCTTGATGTCGGATTGATTTATCCTATCTCTGATAACCCGTGGGTTAGCCCCGTTCATTGTGTGCCTAAGAAAGGCGGTATAACCATAATTGAAAATGATGATAATGAGTTGATACCTACTCGATTAGTTACGAGATGACGTGTATGCATTGACTACTGAAAGTTAAATGATGCCACTCGTAAAGATCATTTCTCATTACCATTTATGGACCAAATGCTTGAGAGACTCGCGAGAAACAAATACTATTGTTTTCTAGATGGTTTCTCGGGATACTTTCTGTTAGCCTTAATTATATTAAGTCAAACAAGAATGTTATCGGTCTCATTAAGTCAAATAGGTCTTGTTATGTAATAGGCTAGTCGGGTATCATCGGGCTTGGTTTGTAATCTAATGTTGTCCATGTTAAGGGTGAAAGCCCAAGTTTAGCCAAGCCCGGCCCGTTAAGAAAGCCCATGAGCCAACTAGAAGGCTAGGGTATACATATCCCTTCACCACACTTGGTGAAGGGTGTTGGTTACATTTTCACTTCACTTGTAACTTTTCAATTCTCTCTAATCTAGTTTTTCTCTCTCTAATATTTCTTATTATTTCTAGCATTTTGGTAAAGAATATTGTTATGTAATGGATTAAACTAGTGGGATAACATGTGGTATCACTCGCCAAGGGGTGTTTAGTGTTTGTTTTGTGAAAAATTCGTGGGTCTTTGTTGGTTTTTTCTTTGGTTCGAAAAAAAAACAAGAAAAAAAATCAACTTTGATCTTTGTTTCGTGGTTAAAAATGTGAAAGACTTGTACTTTCGGGCTTAGATCACTTCCTTGCATCATTCCTAAGTGGTTTTAACATAATTTCGTAGCTTACAAGAAAGTTTGAAGATTTTTTCTTGGCTGCGTTTTGCCTATCTGAAGGGGTGTTCGTCGTTGCGTTTTGATCAGAGTCATTGCGTTTTGATTAGCTTCGTTGCGTTTTGATCAGAGTCATTGCGTTTTGATTAGCTTCGTTGCGTTTTGATCAGAGTCATTGCGTTTTGATTTGCTTTGTTGCGTTTTGATCAGAGTCATTGCGTTTTGATCAGATTCGTTGTGTTTTGATCAAAGTCATTGCGTTTTGATCAGATTCGTTGCGTTTTGATCTCAAGTCGTTGCGTGTTGATTCTCAAGTCACTGCGATTTGATATTTTTTGTGTGTTGCGTTTTGTCTCCACAGGTTGCGTTTTGAAGACCATCATTGCGTTTTGACTAAACGTTACTCTGCCTAATTTTTTTTATACATTGCGTTTTGTGTCCAAGACAGACTGCGTTTTGCTCAAAGAACATTGCATTTTGCTAGAAGACACTGCGTTTTGCTCAAAGTCACTGCGTTTTGATCATAGAAGACGTTGTTCAAAGATAGTTGCGTTTTGACTAAAGTCATTGCGTTTTGTCCATTGAAAACCTATGTTTTGAAACCCTAATTTCCCGGAAAAAATTTCAAAGATAGGTCGATCCGCGCATCAGGTGGTATTTGACTGAATTTGGGAATATATTAATCACCGTTTAATCAAAACATAACAGCAAGACAAACAAACTTCATGGACTAATTACAAGGACTTTGGACTTTAATTCGGACTACAAGGATAATTACTCAACACAACAAACACAACCAATCAAACC
>BQNB010019889.1:0-66191 GCA_026074375.1 Tanacetum coccineum | reverse complement strand
GGTTTTTCACACACTTTTTAAAAATATCACTAAAAAGTTGAATTTAGTGACATTTTTTTATGTCTTTAGACACTTTGTCACTAAATGTCTATTATCTTGTAATGTAGGGATCCCCCAAAAGCAAATGGAACCACAATGTAATTTTGATCCGTAATGCTAATTTTCAAAAAAAAAATCTGAATTTTTCTCAAATGCACTCGCCCACAAAACAATTGTGTTTATAGTACTTTCATAGTCATTCCGTTAGTAAATAAAAGGGGGAATTTCATATATACCAAATGGAATTTTAAAATTAAAATTGGCATTTAGTGACGAAACTTGTTTGGTCACTAACAATGTAAAAGTTGGTCACAAAACTGTCTAGTGACCAAAATTCAGGTCATCAGTCGTCACTATTAAACAATGCTAAAACATGTCTTGAAGAAATATGTAAATATTAAAGTTTTTTTTAAGATATATCTAAATGCCCCTAAATAAAAAAACAGACTCAACTTCTAATAAAACAGTATTTTAAGAAAAAAATCGCATTTCTTATTTATTTTTCTCTCTTATACTACTGTTAAAAAAATGCACATAACTTTTGTCCACGTTCCGACACTCCTTGAGCACATACTTATTCTTTAAATAAACGTGAATACATACTTAAATACTGATCTGAATCATCAACAAACATCAGATGTGCATGCAATGTGATACATGGCTAAGGGTGTTAAATTGGGGGGGGGGGGTGATGATCATGGATATCTCTGTTGTATCGTGTTGAGTTCACTTTTCGTATTAAGTATTTCGACCATATAAGATGCTTGGGTTGCACGAAATCTCAATCGGGGTAATACAAAGAGAATGGCAATTTGTGTTCTAGGCACAAGAATCACAAATCAAGAACAATAGGGGAATTGTAAGTGTATTTTCGTATGTATGAATGAGGCTAATGGATCTGTTTATAAAACAGATTCTAGATGACAGTTAAGCAGTTAAAGTTGGTTGAAACCAACTTTCACAACTGTTTTTTTAACAGTCAACACTCGGGAGTTGGGGAACATTAGAGGGGGCTCTGCCCTTGACCCTCTGCATTTCGTTGTCATGGTCGAATAATATTAGCTATAAAGAGTGTGCACTACTCCACACTTCCCTAACTCGTATCCGAGCCGAATATGAAATCTCATTAGTCTATAGTAAATTCGTCATTACCTTAATAGGGTCGTCGATGAAACTAAATCACCAACAAAATCCCCCCATTTTTGCCATGGAATCCTTGATTTACTAAACATATATAAAGATATACCAAATTATGTTATAGCTAAACATACGAAACAACACATGCATAAATGAAATATGTCTTGCGATTTAAATTTTATCCTTAGTATAATACACATTCCAAATAATTTTAAATTCGGCTCGGTGTCGGTATCAGATTGAACCCGTCTAATCCATTTGAATACCTGAAGTATATACCATTCGTTTCTACAAACACTCTAATGTTATTTACTTGGTACTCTTTACAAGCCTGTGTCCCCATCATTAATGTAAAACATTTAGAAGCCAAGTTCAAGCTTTTGAAGGCGGAAAAAACTTCATGTTCACATAGGTGGTTTCTTTTAGTCATGCCCTGCTAGCACTTTTTCAAAGAACCATTATGAAGATAAACTTAAACCTAACTCATTTGCAGCTCTGAACACAACCTCAGGATAAATCATTGTGTTCCAGCTCTCTAGATATGGGCTTTCCCATGATTCAGCTTCTAACGTTGTATTAGAAGGGAATTGGGTATCTCATAGGTAGTAGATTTAAATGGACTTTAATCCCATCCATATCACTGACTTAGTCACTAAGTCCCTAGCTAGACCCTTCATCAAGTGGTCAGCTAAATTATGTTGTGACCCAACAAACTCAATAGAAATCCTACCATTCCTGATTAGTTCTCTTAACTCTATTCTATGTCTATCCACTAAGTGTCTTGACTTTGCCATATAGATTTTGACTATATGCTTTAGCCAATGTGACTACACTATCACATCGGATAGAAATTGGTGCTATTGGTTTCGGCCATATTAGAATCTCGTGTACCAAATTTCTTAGCCATTCTGCTTCTTTACCAACAGCAACTAATGCTACAAACTCAGATTCCATAGTAGAATCAGTGATGCATGTTTGCTTCTTGGAAGCCCATGAAATGGCACCTCCCCCAAGCAGGAACATCCATCCACTCGTAGAAGATGAATCTTCAACATGATTTATCCAGCTAGCATCTGAATAAGCTTCTAACACCGAAGGATAGCACAAAATATGATAAACCAAATGCATATGTACTTTAAGTCTTGAACATCCTTGTTATTGCTTGCCAATGTTGTCTACTAGGATTACTAGTAAATTTGCTCAATCTACCAACTGCATAAGCAATATCAAGTCTAGTGCTTGACATAGCATACATCAAGCAGCCAATAGCTCTTGAATATTCGAGCTGATCCACAGGTTTACTTGTATTTGGCTTAAGCTTTTCTACCGAATCCATGGGAGTACTCACCGAAGAACAATCTTCACGATTAAATTTTTTGAGTATTTTCTTAATATAGTGAGATTGTGTAATTACAATCCCTTTATTTTCACATTTAATCTTAATACCAAGAATAACGTCTGCTTCTCCTATATGTTTCATTGAGAACCTTGATGATAAAAACTTTTTAGTGTTATCAACTTGATTTTGGTCTGTGCCAAAAATCAACATGTCATCAACATATAGACAAAAGTATAAAACACCTTATCGGAGTAGCTATCATATTTGTTATTATAGACAATTGTCAGATTGGTTTGAGAGAGAAAGCCACTTTGGACAAACACAACTCATTCAAAATTTTGAGCAAATGTTTAGGTGCTTGTTTTAGCCATACAATGACTTAACAGCTTTACACACCATTATGCTCATTACCCGACCACAACGAGTAACAAATCCTTCTGGTTGCCTTCATATAACTATTCTTCTTCCAATATGACCATTTAAAATTGTTGTTTTGACATCCTTTGATGGGATCCCGGATTGTGTATTGCAGCTAAGCTAACACAATCTATTGGTAGTGATACGAGCAATGGTGCATAGGTATCGGAAGAGTAATGATCTTTCCCTTTTGTCTATAGCCTAGGATTACCAATCGATCTCTTTAAACTGTAATTGTTCCATCGACTCTTTTATTCTTTCCTTTTGAAGATCCATTTGGAACCTAAAGGTTTGCAACCAAGGGGTAAATCAGATAGAACCCATGTATTATTTTCCATAATAGAACCAATCTCATCATCAATTGCTTCTTTTCAGAAAGCAGAATCTCGAGATTGCATAGCTTCATTATAGGTTATAGGATCCTCCTCAATACTATAATAGTAAAAGTATTGTGATCCAACTTGATCTCTTGATCCCTCAACTAAGTATAGTTGAAAATCAGAACTATAATAATTTTAGCTTTCCAGAAACTTTTTACCTTTACGAGGTCCAGGAATTCGCACTTGGTAACTCATCAGATTGATCCTCTTTGAGATCATCAGAATTTTGTATAATTTCCTTTGGTATAGTTTTGAAGAGAAAGGATTCTCATCAAATATATGCTTATCTCGGACTCTTATAATTGAGTTAATAGGAAACGAGTTCATTAGGTTCAATTAACATAAAAAAAACTATTTGCTGGGAATGCTAAGCATATCCAAAATAGATGCAACAATTATCCTTTCACTCAAGTTTTCCCTTTTTCGGGGCTGGAAGCTAACAACGTCCCTACAACCCCCAAACTCGTTTAAAATGACAAGTGGGTCACATTTCTTATACAAAGTTTCATATGGTGGTAGTCTGGTCCTTTTATTTGGAACCCTATTTCGATAATTGCAGCCGTTATCATGGCTACTCACAGATCCCTCCTCACTTAACCGAGTAAGATAACATGAATTAACCATTTCTTTAAGAGCTCTATTTTTCTTTTAGCCACACCATTTGGTTTGTGGTGTAATTTAGGAGCTGTAGTTTCATGAATGATTCCTACAGATTGGAAAAATACAGGATCATAATATTCACCACCTCTATCTATGCGTAAGGTTTTAATTAAGTCATTTTGTTGCAATTCAACTTCTGTTTTATAAATTCTAAATTTATCAAGGGCTTCATCTTTTTCATGTAGCAAGTAAACATATCAAAACCTAGAGGCATCATCTATAAAAGTTATCACATACTTTTTATTATACCTAAAGATGGTGTTGCATGAAAATCGCACAAATCACTATGTATCAATTCAAGTATGACAGATTTTCTTGTTATAAACCTTTTTTGTTTTGTTAAAAAAAAATTTTTTCTAGGGTTGCCTAGTGATTTTTGTTAACTTACACGTAAGTACAATTATCAGGGATTATCATCATAGCAGGGTATAATTTATCTTTAGACATTTCAAGTTTTTTTATAGTTGTAATGTCTCTAAACGAGCATGCCATATATGAATTACAACAGCCAGAATAAGGACATTATAAACTGAATCGATCATCCGGAACTTTATTCAAATTCAACATAACATACCATTGTTATAATACAAATTCTACAAATACACCACACTTCGATAAGATATAAGATCTTATAACGGGTACTTTAAAAAATAATAAAAAACCTGTAAGCATGGAAGGATGGGAGGGATACATTGCTGCAAGAAATGAATGAACATCAACACATACCTGCAATTAAGAAAATGAAATTTAGCTCATAAAAGAGCTATTTATATGAAATTCTGAATAAATAATATCATTTAATCAACTTTAAAATGCAAATTCAAACACGCCCAAGACTATGAATCTAAAACCTAAAACAAAATACTCACTGATCTTTAAATTAGGAAAGTTGGGTAAAGGTTCAGAACATACGTCAAGCTCGCTGTTTGGATTACAGAACTACATACTTTTAACAATGAAAACATTATTCACACTCAAATACTGAATGTCCAAACAAATTTTAATTTTTTTAAAATGTAAACTTACTATGATGTTTAAAGAAATGGATTTAGCTTGACTTATTCTTTCTATAAGCTCAACTCATAGAGCATCCTCCTTTACATAAATGAGAGGAAAAATCCAGATCATCCTCTATAAAAAAGTACTCAAGATTAAGTTGTTGTAAATAAAGTGGGCTGATATATGATACAGATTTACAGATTGATAGTTTCAAAAAAAAGACCGTTGACCAAAAGCTATATAGATCTTATTGGCGAATAGTGCATCAATCACACTAACACATAAACAAAAATATCAAAATACATTTTCCGAAGCATAAGACAAAACACAGACCTGGAATAAAGTGCGTGATGACCACATGAATGAATAAGCATCGTTGTGAAGGTTGTACTTCCTGAAATCAAAACCAACCAAACATTTTCACACTGGTCCTGGCCAAATACTTCTCAAACATATCAAATTAAACTAATTATTAAAATAGCTCATTAAAATAGCTGTATAATGTGATGTAAATCGAAACCAAAAAAAGTTAAATGTACGCGATGCTTACCAATTTTATGGTGTGGACCACATAGAAATCACTAGCATAATCATTAAACGAAAGTGTTTGTGTCATGATTTTGAATCGGCGATACTCATGGATTGAAACGATTTTGATCGAAAGTTTTGGTAGGTGTGTTTTGAATCTTGAGTATGCGGAAACATGACTGGAAAATCAAAAAACTTTGACTCACTGGAAAATCAAAAAACTATGACTACCTATTGAAAATCATTGAAAATGCTTTATCCATGTAGTTTGAAACTTTGTGCTGCAAAAAATATTCTCCAATATATGCCTATTACCTGGAAAAAATAAACTTTCAATGTTTAAACACATAACTTGGTAGGTTAGTACAATAAATTAATCAAAACTCCCAATTTTTTCAATCCAATTTCTATAAATTTGCTCCATCCAATTTTTATTCAAAGCACCTTAAAATTAAACACAAACTAAACACAAATCAATTGATAATTCAAAGAAAAAAATATACCTCGAATCGATTGTTTTCATCTATTGTAATAAAACTTCAATCAAGATTTAGTTTCATGCTTAGGATCGATTTGTTTTGACCCAACTTTCTCTATTTTGAAAATCAGCCATTTCATCAAAACAATAAAAGAATGACGCAATGAATGATTCTGTGATGGTTTCATCAAAACAACCATTTCATTTCACATGGATAATGGCAAAATGATTTTTGCCTTGATTTTTTTATGGTTTTTAGAATCATTGTGTGTGTTTGTTCAGGATAAAATTAAATTGTAATTGGTTAAAGAAAGGATTTTGATTTCGTAGATGGTTAGAGATTTGATTTTGTTTTGGGTTTTTTGATTAGGGTTTTGTTTGTGGGGTTTTTTTGGGGCGTTTTTTGTGTGTGATAGTGAATGAAAAGCTAAAAAGTATTGGGGGAGAAACATGATCGAATGATGTATAAAAATGATGGTTTCCACGTGGCATTCTCTTAGATTTTTATGTCAAGATTAACCTTGACAAACCCACCTTTATATAGATAGTAGATATTAAGCTTAATAACCATGGTTTACATGCACGTAACTTATGGTTGACAATTTATTACATGATAAATAAGCAACAATATATATTAAATAATGTAAAAAACTTTCACATACTTTGTTTCCTTATTTTAGGTGATATTTAGGACAATATATTTCACTAAATAATTTCCTAAATGAGATTTCACATAAAAAATGCAAGTAAATATTCATTTTCCATATTTATGTGATATTTTAGGACAAAATATTTTACAAAATAAATTTCTAAAAAAAGGTTTCACATAAAAGGAAAATAATATTCACAAAATATGTAGCATCTTTAATTTCCATATTTTATGTGATCTTTAGGAGGAATATATTTCACTAAATAAATTCCTAAAATAGTTTTTACATAAAAGGCAATATGATTTGGCTCGTGATGTCATTGTTGGAAATTATGGTTTAAAAACCCTAATATTACGTGAATATTAAACAAGCTACGCAACAGAATAAAACTCATACAACACAATAATTAACATAAAACATAAATAGAAAACATACCGAATAGCAACCAAGCTACGTGAAGAACAGGAGATTTCTTCGAGTACACACATGTGTGTAATACATGCAAAACCGAAACCCTTCTAGTTACTAAAGTAAGTAACATCCACGCGGTTCATACACTACATATCGAACAATACCACCCGAATGTTAGTTCCAAGAACCAACGCTCAAGAATATGTCAAGTAATCAAAAAAACCAAAAAACCTTAAAGGTTGTTTGTTTAGTTCGACTACAAGGAGAAGAAAGAAGGGAATGGAATAAATAATGAGGTCTAGGGATCCTCTATTTATAGTGTTAGGATTTGGGTTACATAGCTTTGGGAAAAAGCTACCTAATCTTGACACTTTGGTCCCTCTTCTTTTCCTTCCTATATGGCCGGTCATAATAAGTCCCATATACATCCTTAGTGTTGACTTTTTGACTTTTCCTTTATTAATGGTTAATTACAATTAGTTACCTATTAATTAAAAAGCCTTATAGTTAATTATTCGTAAAACGAACTTAAAACGACGTTATATTCTAATCGTGAATATTTAATTATACATAATAAATATAACTTATATTATTATATACATCAATCGAGTATTAGTACAATATAATATATATACGCTTATATTATTATTATTATTATATATATATATATATATATATATATATATATATATATATATATATATATATATATATATATATATATATATATCTATTATATAATTATATATATCTACTATATATATATACCAATAAGAGTGATATCTATGTGTATAAATGTTGTGTGTCCCGTAGGCTACGTATTTCCTAGCCGTTAAATATCCTTAATGAACATGAGCACAAATCAACAGTTACGATCCAGTTTGAGCGTACGGCCTCCTCCCGCTCCAACTGCGGGGGCGTATTAGTCAATATATTTGATTGATATTTGATTAGTTACCTTCCTAAATTAGTTGATATATTTTTGGATGCTTTGTCATCATTAGCTATATCGTAGTTATCTTGGGCTCAAGCCCATCCCTTTTGTAATCTATAAATATACCTTGTCATTTGTGAGAAATAATCAAGGAAAACCAATTACCTTCAATATGGTATCACAGCCAATATCGATCCACTCCTAAAATCTCTCATCTCAATCGTCCCCTCCTCTATTCTTTCTCTACCTCACAGTCATTTTTTTTCACCAAATCAAAAAAAAATACTGTTCATCAGCGTCACTATTCACCGGTAAGTACTGTTCATCGTCGGGTACTGTTCATCAAAGAAAAAAAAGAGATTGTTCTTATGGCTTTCACCTATTCCCTAGCCCAATATGTGGCTCACAAGACTAATGTTGCTCAACATTTTACACCACAAAATCATTACAAATTGCCGCATCCCCGTCAAGGTATACTCGGTCCCGCTCCGGCTATTTATGCATCCCAGCATACTACTCTACCAAGTGCGTTTAGCATTATTCCGCCGTAAGACCCGACTTAGCACTTGGATACAGGTGCCTCATCTCATTTAAATTTTAATGCAAGTAATTTAAGTACCATTTTTGATAAACGCTTATTTCCATCTGTTCACGTTGGTAATGGCAAGTCTATTCCCGTCACCAACACCGGACATAACATTATTCTTTACCATCATCGCCCTCTTCATCTTCATAATGTTCTTGTAACCCCTAATATAATTAAAAATATCATTTATGTTCGTCAGTTCACTAGGGATAATAATTGTACTATTGAATTTGACGCCTTTAGTTTTTCTGTAAAGGATTACTTGACTCGTCATATCCTCCTTCGATGTGACAGTTCGGGCGATCTCTATCTAGTTACCAAGCCGTCAACTCTTCCTATTGCTTTTCTCTCGACAAGTGCTTCTACGTGGCATCAACGCCTCGGACATCCGGGTGATCAAGTGCTACGTTCGATTGGCTACCTTCCAAGTTGATATATTTTTGGATGATTTGTTAGTTAACATGTATTTTAAGATGATTAGATAACCATGAGTAGGATGATTGGATAATCATTATCTGTACATTCATCATCCTTAGCTGTAGTCTAGTTGTCATTGAGCTCAAGCCTGTATATTTGTATCTATAAATAGTGGTGAAATAATATATCATAACCTACGGGGTTTTCTATCTTTCAACATGGTATCAAAAGCAGGTTAGATCATAAAACCTAGTCGGCCACCATGAGCCACTGCCTCAATACCACCCCGTCAAATCCTATAAATCACCATTCTCAAAATATAGTTGTCAGCCGTCATGAGCCGCTTCTATCCTCTCCAAAAAGAATCAAATCTCTTTATCTTCATTCTAAAAATATAGTTGTCGGCCGTCATGAGCCGCTTCTATCCTCTCCAAAAAGAATCAAATCTCTCTATCTTCATTTTCAAAACCTAACCGTCGGCTGTCATGAGCCGCTTATATCCTCTCCATAATCTAATTTCCACGTTTGTCATCATAAACAAACTAATATTCTCTCCATCATCTAGTTTCCACGTTTGTCACCATAAACAAACGTATTAAAAAATATTCTTTCTCAAATCATCGCCGTTAACCTTTAGTGGCGTATTACCCTTTTCCGGTCGGATATCTTGCTACCTATCCATACCCTTCCCTCTCTATTTCAAAAATAAAAATACAAAAATGAAGTTTTGGGTGTTACAGCTTCCTACGCAAGTACAAGATTATAACACAATCAATAAATCAAGTTTCTCGAAAGATAGAAGATTTATCGCCTCTTGCAAAGTTTAACTCCAGTTGGATCGTTCGAAGAACTCCCGCTCCAACTGTGGGGGAGTATTAGATAAAGATTATTTGATTGGCTACCTTCCAAGTTGATATATTTTTAGATGATTTGTTAGTCAACATGTATTTTAGGATGATTAGATAATCATGAGTAGGATGATTGGTTAATCATTATATGTACATTCATCATCCTTAGTTGTAGTCTAGTTGTCATTGTGCTCAAGCCTGTATATTTGTATCTATAAATAGTGGTGAAATAATATATCATAACCTACGGGGTTTTCTATCTTCTTACATGGTATCAAAGGTCTCTAGTCGTTTTATTTCATGTAATAAAGAAAAGTTTTCACATATTTGTCACGCTTGCCAACTTGGCAAACATGTGAAGCTTCCCTTTCATAGTTCAACTTCCATTGTTAAACATTGTTTTGATATTATACATTCTGATATATGGACATCACCCATTGTTAGCTCTAGTGGTTTCAAATATTATGTCTTATTTCTTGATCATTTCTCTCGTTTTCTATAGATTTATCCTCTTCGTTCTAAATTTGACATGTTTGATAAATTTTTGCATTTTCGCAACTATGTTAAAAATCAATTTAAATGTGAAATTAAAAGCTTCCAATGTGATCATGGCGGTGAGTTCGATAACAACTGACTTCACACCCTTTTTGCTAAAAATGGCATCCAATTTAGATTCTCTTGCCCAAAAACCTCCCAACAAAATGGCAAGGCGAAGCGAATGATACGAACAATTAATAATACCATTCATACTCTTCTCTTTCAAGCACACCTTCCCTACTTTTTGGTCAAAGCCCACCATATGGACCACCTATCTCCCCTAAACTTTTACCTTTTACCGCAATCCATAACGATATACCTTTCACACGCCTTTTCAACAAACCACCCGATTACTCCCACCTTCGCATCTTTGGGTGTCTATGTTACCCTCATCTCTACTCACCTCATAAACTTGCCCCACGTGCCACACCATGTATCTTTTTAGGCTATCCCACCTATCATCGTGGTTTTCGTTGCCTTAACCTCGAGACAAACAAAATTATTCTCTCCTGACACATCACCTTTGACGAAACACAACCCCTCCTTACTTCTCTTGCATCCAAACTTCCTAATTCTTCCACAAACATCCCACACTAAACGAGCAGCCCAACTGCTTCACCAATTACCGATCCAAATCAAAGTCCTACTCACACCGGCCCAAATTCACCAGGCCCAACTTTCCTCATCAACCAGCCTAGTTGTTACGAACCACACAACACCCAAACCCAAACCCAAAACAGTCCGCTGCCACCACCTATATTTGATCCACCAAATCCACAAACCAATACCGACCCAGTTAATGAACCACCCCGCACTCATCCCATGATCACACGGTCACAATCAGGCATTGTCAAACCTATCGCTCGCTTGTCTCTAAATACTTTCTTGATATCTCCTATTCCTAAAAATCCATTTGACACCTTAAAAGATCCCCAGTGGCGTAATGATATGTACGATGAGTATAATGCATTGGTTAAAAATGGCACTTGGCTACTTGTACCAAGGCCCACAAGTGTTAATATGGTTCGCTCTATGTGGTTATTTAAGTATAAGTTTCATGTTGACGGGACTTTGAGCCGTTATAAGGCTCGTTTGGTTGCTAACGGCAGTAGTCAGCAACTTGGTGTTGATTTTGATGAGACATTTAGCCTGGTTGTCAAACCAGCTACTATTCGCACGGTTCTTAGCTTTGCTCGCACGGTTCTTAGCTTTGCTGTGTCTCTTAAGTGGCCGATTCACCAACTTGATGTTAAGAATGCTTTTCTTAACGGTGACTTATCTGAGACTGTGTACATGCATCAGCCTCCTGGTTTTGTTGACAATCGGTATCCTCATCATGTTTGTCTTTTACAGAGATCTTTATATGGACTGAAACAAGCACCCCGGGCTTGGTTTCAGCGGTTTGCAGGTTATGCCACACGAGCTGGATTTTATCATAGTCGATGCGATTCCTCATTGTTTATCTATAGACAGGGTTCTCAGGTTGCTTACTTACTTATTTATGTGGATGACATCATTCTCACAGCTTCTTGTCCAGCCTTACTTCAGCAGATTATAGGTTCTCTAAATAATGAGTTTGACATGACTGATCTTGGGGCGCTTAATTACTTTCTTGGTATTTTTGCTGATCGTACTCCTACAGGTTTGTTTTTGTCACAGAAGAAGTATGCTCTACAGCTCCTTGAGCGTGCTCACATGGTTACTTGTAACCCTTCTCGGACACCCGTTGATACAGAGTCTAAACTGGGTCCGGAAGGTGCTCCTGTTCAGGATCCTACTTTATATCGCAGCCTTGCAGGGGGGCTCCAGTATCTTACTTTTACACGTCCAGATTTGTCTTATGCAGTTCAGCAGATTTGCCTTTATATGCATGATCCGAGAGAGCCACATTTAGCTGCTCTCAAGCGTATCTTGCGATATGTTCAGGGTACTTTGGATTTAGGCCTTCACTTATATGCGTCCTCCACTACCTCTCTGGTTGGTTATACTGATGCTGATTGGGCGGGTTGTCCATCTACACGCAGGTCTACCTCAGGTTATTGTGTCTTTTTGGGTGATAACTTATTATCTTGGTCCGCTAAACGACAACACACTCTTTCACGCTCCAGTGCCAAAGCTGAATACCAGGGTGTTGCTAACGTTGTAGCAGAAACTGCATGGCTTCGTAATCTTCTTCGTGAGTTACACTCTCCTTTATCGACTGCAACTCTTGTCTACTGTGATAACGTTAGTGCTGTTTATATGTCTGCCAACCCTGTTCAACATCAACGGACGAAACACATTGAGATCGACATTCATTTCGTCCGAGATATGGTTACCGCTGGTCAGGTTAGAGTTCTACATGTGCCCTCTCATTTCCATTATGCTGATATTTTCACCAAAGGGCTGTCTTCCGCATTGTTTGAAGAATTTCGATCCAGTTTGAGCGTACGGCCTCCTCTCGCTCCAACTGCGGGGGCATATTAGTCAATATATTTGATTGATATTTGATTAGTTACCTTCCTAAATTAGTTGATATATTTTTGAATGCTTTGTCATCATTAGCTGTATCATAGTTATCTTGGGCTCAAGCCCATCCCCTTTGTAATCTATATATACCTTGTCATTTGTGAGAAATAATCAAGGAAAACCAATTACCTTCAATACAATCTTCACAATCAACACAGCAGGGTTTGAAACATATGATTTGGAGTAATTAAGACCTGCGATTTTTACAAAATCCTCACAACCAAAAGATACGGGTTTAGACCCATTTTTTACTATGAAGTAGATTATGGATTGGTCTTGACCCTTTGTCACAGTAGCAGTATACCAAAACTCTTAAGGTATTTTGGTATAAAACTTTAGGTGTTTTGACAAACGCTTATGCCATAACACGGGTTTTCCAAAAATTTACCATCGGTATGTAGTTGGAACTAGGGGTGCCCACGGTCCGAAAACCGGACAGGACCGGATCAAAACCGACTTTGGCCAAAAAAACGGACCGAAGACCAGACCAAAAAGGTCTGGCCCAGTTCAACAAGGCATAATTGCTGGGTTTTTTGTAAGACCGAAACGGACCGCACCGACCCGGACCAAACCAAGAACCGAAAATAAGGAAAAGGATGGATCGTGGTCCGTTTTGCTCACCCCTAGTTGGAACACCTTTTAGAATAAATAAAGCAAGCAACTACATTTCTTTACATGATATCCATAGTGTTGAGTTCAATGTTTTGAATCGATGGTGGTTTTCAAAAGATGAGGCAGTTTTATAAGTAGCCATTCAAAATATTTAGATGTTTTAAAAAGCTTTCAAATGTTTTAAGATTTATAAAAAGTTTCAACAATATGTGTGTGTTTTTAAGTGTGTAAAGGGTTTATATAGGTTAGTGAATAATGCATTAATTATTAGAGTTCTCATGAATGAATCGGTAAATTATGGTGTTAACCTTTCAATAATGTAATCAATGCTAGTTTTGTTAACAGTCTGCCAAAGAATAAGTGAGCTTTAACCAAGGTTTTAGGAACTCTAACCATGTCAGAGACCTTGACTTGGCCACATTATCTGGAAATTTCAAATATGAAGAAAAGTTTATAGATAAAATCTATGCACCTGAGACGAAGAAAGCCATAACCACAACCATTTCCATATCAACTGGTTTTTTCACTAACTCTATTGTTCCGGACTTCCAAGATGACCTCACTGATGAAGATGACATGAGAAGTCTCCAAGAGCACATGGACGTTGTGACAACTTACAATTTTCAAGTCATTACACGTCAATAAACTCAAAACTATTTACTTTGAACATTTACATGTTTGCTTTTACGCATAACAGTTAAGTTAAATCGCGTAACCCAAAAAACAACTTTAAACGTAAACCGGCAATAAACAAAGATAGGTTTACGTCAATTATGTGTTATATGACTTTTACGTGTATAATATATAAGTCAACACAATTTACTTTGCATGTTTTATGTAAACTAGTCATTTACATATTTTGTGCATGCATGTAAATCTATACTACCACATTTCAAACAAATACTTACACTATATCTTCTAGAAGCAATAAGCAAAAAATTAAAAAAAAATCCCCTCCCCCAATACCCTTTTCGTCCGCCCCTAACATACACACAACTCATACCTAATAAAACTAACACCTTATTAACCCCCTTTTAGCTTATTATCCAGCCACTAAGCTTAATACACCTTATTACCTAGATCTATTATCCAACCCAACCTTTACATCCTATTAACCAATATTAATACTTCCAATAATAGTGCAAGTAAGTAGCTCATTTCTCTCATACAAAAATCAACTAGCAAAATAAATTTCTCTCTTCTCTCCTCTTGCTATAGCTCACGGCTCAACAAAGAAAATAAGAAAGAATTTTAGTTTTGATAATTACAAGTATTTTACAAGAAAGATTAAGGGTTTAGGTGATAATCAAACAAGTATTTGAGGTTTGATTGTGTGATATACTAGTTAATCTCATCTTCTCATCATACTAAGATGCACATTTCATACATAAGTTCATTTCATATATTTTGTTCATATCATTACATACAAGAATTTATATCACCACTAGTTTGTGTTAAATGATTTTCTATAAGAAAGCTAGCAAAACTCATTTTACATATTCTTGTGTAAACTCTATAAAATAGGTAAAATATATATGGACCTACACTTATTCTACTTATTTTAGTCATTTTTATAAATTACATGTTAATATTAGTGTTGTTGTTAAAATGGATGCTTACAAAGTTAAACTAGTAAAGTGGTATATTATGTTCATATTCTTGTTTATATTGTGATTCTTGATAAATTGGTGAAAGGGATTAGGATAATATGGAGTTGTTGTTGTGATGATAAATGATGAAAATTGATGGAAGGGGTTAGGCTAGTATGAAGTTGCAATTTGTGGGTGTAAAATAATGGTAGAATAGAATTAAATACCTTGTTGTCCGAAACTCATATTGGTATTTTCGGATACTTAATTCTGTTTTGGACATCCGAGACCTTGAAAATTAAATAGTAGACTTGAATACCTTCGCGTGGATATAAAAACCGTTAAAATCAGACTTAAAATGAATAAGTTATGGCCAAATGAAGTTTAGTAATTTCTCGGTAAAAACTGCTTTTACAACGTTTTGTCCAGTTTCTGTTTTGGTGTTTTTGACCCGTTTCGGGTCCGAGTCAGAGAAAATTTATAGTAGAAAACTCCTAGCACGTGATTTCACCTTTAAAAGTGGTACTCGCCCATCTCGTGAATCCTTATAACGAAGGAGTTACGCCCTTTTAAAGTAGGACTAAAATCTAGAAATTTTATAAAGTTTCTGCATGAATTTTAGCTAAAATAGTGAGTTGTTTGGAATTTAAAATGGGGTTTTCTGGTGTTTTAGAGTCCGAATGAGCTATAAAATTCTTGAAAAATATTGTAGTATTACTTATATATTTTCTATACGTGTCGGAAGCTTTTAAAAATATTATTAAGTAAACGAGATAGGATTTTATTAAAGTTGATCACGTAAAAATAATTATGAACTTATGACTAAAAATGGCGAATTTGACGTAAATATTATTTTGACTTATAAGACTAAAACGTAAACTATTAGGGGCGATATAAGGTTATAAAAATATATTTACATCACTTCATTTCATTTGCATAATCCTAAGATGGCCCATTATTTATTAGGTTGCTTTCGTGACTTGTTGTGACGTCCTACTTACTTGATTTTTCCCAAATCAGTGTTTCCACTTAAGGTGAGTTTATAGCATCGCTTTAACTTGTTTATCACTATTTTATAAATCTTGGGGTGAGATATATTGTTTGTTTTACAGTTGGACGCAAGTACCTTTTGAATGATTACAGATTAGCCTAAGTAGCGATAAGCCACTATGCCCACTATCATGAACCGTTAATTACTTTTTGTAAGCGTGGGTGTTATAAATAGATCTATTTAGGATGACATCCCCGTTCGGGTAAGTAGCGCTTACTAGTTTTGGAGGACCGAAGTAACGGACGTATACCATGTCAGACTTTAGGTGTTGCAGGTTGAATACCTACACGGGCACTTTATTTTGCATTGATTTGCATACATACTTTGTTGTAGCTTCGGTGTCATGAGCTTAGCGCAATCGTAAATACTTTTTGTGATATTGTATTTGTTACAATAGTCATACACTTTAAAATCTTGTGGTCCAACCTTACTTACTTACTTTAATTTATGAACTCACCAACATTATGTTGACACTTTTAAGCATGTATTTCTCAGGTGCTTAACTTGCTATGGCGTATTTCAAGTGCATTGGGTCTTCATTCATTCAAAACAATATTTTCAAGGATTTCACTTGCACTACTTTATCCTCGTTGTATTTTAAACAATGATTTTCATTTGATGCAAACTTGGGACAACATGTTTTAACTTATTTATCTTAATGAAACAACGAGGTTATCTTTTAACGACTCATGTAGAGGTCGTTCCCTATTATCTTATGCTTATGTATTATGAAGTAACGCTCCCGGTTACCTTTCCACTGCCACATATTTTGGGGGTGTTACAGACGCCCTTTAAGTCTATAAGTTGAGGTACAACACATGTTGCCATCTTAAGATCTTGATTTTAAAACTTTTTGAGCAATTCTAAAAAAGTTTTGTAAATCAAACTTTAGTGATACCACATGTTGTTCTCTTTAGAGTGATTGTAACATAAGATAACTAAGTTAAATCACTCTTCATATAATTTGATGTATGTTTAAACAGTTTATAGGAATAATACATAAATTAGTTCAAACAAGTAATACACAACAACGTTTTAAATGTTTAAATTCTTATTAGATATAAGTCAAAGAGTTTACTATGATTATTTGCGGAATAATAATCAAAGTTGATGACAAAGTATAGTGATCTTCTCAGTGTATTAAACACTAACCAAAGTATGTGTTTAATTAAGAACTATGCTAACACAGTGAATGAGTTCAAGGACTTAATTAGTTATTAGAGTAGTAAATACTCTTGCAGTAAAGATGTAAGCATTAACTCGTTTACAACATTATCTTTATATAGGCATAGACAGATGAGGATACACGTGGGTTGATGTAGACGTGTCAAGCATCTAACTATAATGAACATTTTACATTAAATGATTATATTCTTGGAGCGTGTAGAATCCCACTTTAAGGTACAATGCTCACAATTGTTTTCATTGACTTTGTTTTTTCAACCAAGTACTTCATTCACTTTCTTTGATAAGTTCCTTTCACTTATCTTTTCCAGAAAGTTTCTGTCAATTTTTTAGATACTTAAATATATTTCATAGATATCTAAATGTCTTCAGTTTGTTGAGGATATTACGGTGACTTAGTGAGTTAGTGTCAGTGACTCCATCTTCTTCAACATTGATACGTCACTTCTCGAGTCCCGTCTCAAGAAGTGGTGAGACTTTTTTCTTATCAACTCACTAAATATTTTCAAGGACTTCGTTTGCACTTGAGTTATTTTCTATTCAAATCCTTTTCGAGGTCATTGACTCTGAATTGACCCAACAATGTATTCGCATGTGGTCCAAGATAATTCTAGTTGGGAGTTGTATGGTAGCGATTTACCAAGATGCAATTAATAATAGGTTTAGATAGTTATTGTTTGTTCTGTTCGCCCTTGACAAGATGTTTGTTCCGTTTGGCTTGCAAATATTTAACTAATGGTATTCTTTCCAAGCCCTAGAATCTACCATTGGTTGTGTAAACCATTTAAAAGTTCTGAACCAATCTACAAGCCCGTTGAAGGTTTACAAATACTTTTTTTAATCGAGCGGCTTAACTGTATATAAATTAGCAAAGTCTTTCAAAGGACAGATAGAATTAGAGTATTAAATAACTAAATTAACATTTTTACCAAGATGTTAGAAATTGGGGTGTGTGTGTGATGATCATGGATATCTCTATTGTATCGTGTTGAGTTCACTTTCCGTATTAAGTATTTCGACCCTATAAGATGCCTGGGTTGCACGAAATCTCAATCGGGATAATACAAAGAGAATGGCAATTTGTGTTTTAGGCACAAGAATCACAAATCAACAAACAATAGGGGAATTGTAAGTGTATTTTTGTATGTATGAATGAGGCTAATAAATCTGTTTATAAAACAGATTCTAGATGACAGTTAAACAATTAAAGTTGGTTGAAACCAACTTTCACAACTGTTTTTTCAACAGTCACACTGGTTGGGGAAATAAGAGGGGAAAACGGATAACTTACTTTGAGCACCAAATATACCGTTTGGGTCGGGGCGCTGCCCCGAACCCCGCTGAGGTCGTTGCCCCCAGACCCTAACGAGGGGCGGCCCCCCCTCAACCCCTGCCCGTTGACCTGACAAGGGGCTCTGCCCCTTGACCCCGCAAGGGGGCGCAGCCCCCTTGACCCCTGCATTTTTGTCATGGTCGAAAACATATTAGCTCAACGAGTGTGCACTCCACACTTCCCTAACTCGTATCCGAGCCGAATATGAAATCTCATTAGTCTCTAGTAAATCGTCATTACCTAAATGGCCGTCGATGACACTAAAATCACCAACAAATCCCCCCCATTTTAGTGTAATCCTTGATTTACTAAAACATATATAAAGATATATGCAATTATGTTATAGCAAACATAACGAAACAAACACATGCATAAATGAAAATGTCTTGCGATTAAATTTTCATCCTAGTATAATACACATTCCAAATATTCAAATTTCGGGGTGTCGTAACGATTGAACCCGTCAATCCATTTGAATACCTGAAGATACTATACACATTCGTTTCTACAACACTCTAAAGTTCATTTACTTGACACTTTACAAGCCATGTGTCCCAATCCATTAATGAACATATAGGAAGCCAAGTCCAAGCTTCTTGAAGCGGCAAAACTTCATGTTCACATAGGTGGTTTCTTTTAGTCATGCCCTGCTAGCACTTTTTCAAAAGAACCATTAAGAAGATAAACTTCAACCTAACATCATTTGCAGGTCTGAACACAACCTCGGGATAAATACATGTGTTCCAATCTCTAGCTATGAGCTTTCCACATTGAATTCAGCTTCTAACGTTGTATTAGAAGGGAATTGGGTATCTCACAAGTATTAGATTTAGCTGGACTTTAATCCCATCCATATCACTGACTTAATCACTAAGTCCCTAGCTAGACCCTTCGTCAAGTGGTCAGCTAAATTATGTTGTGACCGAACAAACTCAAAAGAAATCACACCATTCCTGATTAGTTCTCTAATCATACTATGTCTAACACCTAAGTGTCTAGACTTGCCATTATAGATTTGACTATATGCTTTAGCCAATGTGGCTACACTATCACATCGGATAGAAATTGGTGCTATTGGTTTTGGCCATATTAGAATCTCGTGTACCAAATTTCTTAGCCATTCTGCTTTTTTACCAGCAGCAGCAAATGCTACAAACTCAGATTTCATAGTAGAATCAATGATGCATGTTTGCTTCTTGGAAGCCTATGAAATGACACCTCCCCCAAGTAGGAACATCCATCCACTCGTAGAAGATGAATCTTCAACATGATTTATCCAGCTAGCATCTGAATAAGCTTCTAACACCGAAAGATATCCAACATATGATAAACCATAATTCATAGTACCTTTCAAGTACTTGAACACCCTTATTATTGCTTGACAATGCTGTCTACTAGGATTACTAGTAAATCTGCTCGATCTACTAACTGCATAAGTAATATCAAGTCTAGTGCTTGTCATAGCATACATCAAGAAGCTAATAGCTCTTGAATATTCGAGCTGATCCACATGTTTACTTGTATTTGGCTTAAGCTTTTCTACCGGATCCATGGGAGTACTCACCGAAGAACAATCTTCACGATTAAATTTTTTAAGTATTTTCTCAATATAGTGAGATTGTGTAATTACAATCCCTTTATTTTCACGTTTAATCTTAATACCAAGAATAACGTCTGCTTCTCCCATATCTTTCATTGAGAACCTTGATGATAAAAACTTTTTAGTGTTATCAACTTGATTTTGGTCTGTGCCAAAAATCAACATGTCATCAACATATAGAAAAATTATAACACCTTTATCGGAGCTATCAAATTTGCTATATACACACTTGTCAGATTGGTTTAAGAGAAAGCCACTTGACAACACAACCTCATCAAACTTTTGATGCAACTGCTTAGGTGCTTGTTTTAGCCCATACAATGACTTAACCAGTTTACACACCTTATGCTCATTACCCGGCATAACAAATCGTTCCGGTTGCTTCACATACACCTCTTCTTCCAAATCACCATTTAAAAATGATGTTTTGACATCCATTTAATGGATCACCAGATTGTGTATAGCAGCTAAAGCTAACAACAATCTAATGGTAGTGATACAAGCAACGGGTGCATAGGTATCGAAGTAATCGATCACTTCCTTTTGTCTAAAGCCTTGGATTACCAATCCGGCAAGGGGCTCTGCCCCTTGACCCCGCAAGAGGGCGCAACCCCCTTGACCCCTGCATTTTTGTCATGGTCGAAAACATATTAGCTCAACAAGTGTGCACTCCACATTTCCCTAACTCTTATCCGAGCCGAATATGAAACCTCATTAGTTTCAATCGTCATTACTTAAATGGTCGTCGATGACACTAAAATCACCAACATGGCTAAGGGTGATAAATTGAAGGACCATAGTAAATCTTTATGTTGACAAATTGTTCAACACGAGTGTTTGCGAAGAAAGTTGAATTGATTTTTCCCTAATGATTTGTGGTGTTATGCTTTTTGTCCAAAGTTGACGTTCCATGCAACAGACATGGGTTGTACATGCTCGATATTACTTGTACAGTTCAAAAAAGAGCCATGAATAAACTTGGATCGAAGCCTTAAAAGTAAACTAGTAATGAAATTTTAAGAGCATTGTTCCATACTGTATATTATAACTCGGAGTTATAATATAGAATATTGAACATTGCTCTTAATATTCGAAGTATATATCAATAACGATTTTTGTTGTAATTTTCAGAATATAATTATATTGCAGATAGTCTGAAATTCTGAATATACATGCTATAGCTCTTGCACTTTAATTCATTTGCTTAAACCTTAGTCGTCTTTTCATAATTGGATTGACGATCTTTTGATATTGTAACGTACAAATATCTAGTTAGTACTAGTTACTCATGGTTTATTGTTTGTTGTAACTTGTAAGGGTCACTAACATATACGACTTGATTATAGACTGAAATCTGACAATCGTAAGTAAAAAATACATTCCCTATTTATGTGGCTTCAAGCCTTTTTTGTAAGGTTTATCTTGGGCTCAAGCTTTTCCTTATGTAACTTATATACTATGTATGTTTTTGCCTTTGGTGGGAACTAAATGAAAAAAGGCGAAAAAAGGGGGGTAGGGAATTAATCAAGGAAATAACCAATTACCTTCAATAATTGTAACGTACAAATATCTAGTTAGAAGTAAATACTCATAGGTTTATTGATGGTTTGTGACCTTGTAAGGGTCACCTAACATAGAAGTAAAATACTCATAGGTTTATTGTTGGTTGTAACTTGTAAGGGTCACTAACATATACGACTTGATTTAGACTGAAATCGACAATCATAAGTAAAAATACATTCCCTATTTATTTTCGACGTTCGCATCCACATTCTTAGGTATAAGCACATCCCACTCAGTTATTTCTCACGTGCCTTTAGAATATGTAATGTTGTGGAAGTAGGTCGATACAAAGAAAAAAGTTACCCTGAAATTATGTGCTTTTTAGTGTGACTAATGGTAAAAAGTTGAGGAAAAAAATAGTAAATTGCCACTAATTGAGGGATTTTTCGTTAAATAATACTAGTTTTAATATTCACACATGGATGGGGCTTAGACTTAACGAGGGATTTAACCCGTGTTCCGTTGCGAAGCGTGAGGTTTTACATTAAAGACTAACTTTGCAATGAATGATAATTCAAGGACTATTTCTCTATAGTGTCATTAAAGATTAACTTTGCAGTGTACAGATAACCCAATGACTATTTTCGTATATTTTTTCCTCGGGGTTTGCGGCGTGGCGTTTGTTAGTTAGCAATAGAGGATTCCGAATCGGGTTGCGTTACTGGGCCAGGTTTAAAAAAAAGTAGGGTAGTTTTCGTAGTTTGTCGCATAGTGTGGGGGTTATTTTGCCAATTTTTTGTTGGGCCGAATTTATAAATAGCGTAAAGTTTATGGTAGTTTTCTAAATTTACCACATAGTGTGGCGGGAGGTATTTTGTAAAAAAAATTATTAGGCTGAATTTGTAAATAGCGTAAAAGTTAGGGTAGTTTTCGTAAGTTGCCGCATAGTGTAGGGCCTCTTGAAGTGACCGGTCTTACCACACTTCCAACATTCTAACTTAGGTTTCTTGTTGGAACCCGAACCACTACCGTGTTCTTTGAAATCACGTTTCTTTCCTTTGTTTTGTTTGTTGTTCTTATTTTTACCCTCTTCTGTCATGTTCACAGAAGGTCCAGCAAACTTCTTTACCCTTTCCCTTGTCACTGTCTTGCGCCCTTAGAGATTCCTCTATACGCAAGTGACTACCAAGTTGGACCAAAGACAAATCATCTTTACCATGTTTCAAAGTATGTTTAAAATCCTTCCAGGAAGGAGGCAACTTATCAATTATACTTGAAACAGAAATAGATTCATCCATTTTTAAGCCATGTTGTGTGTATTGTCCAAGGATCCTAACGAGTTCATTGTACTGTTCCATGACTGGTCTAGAATCGACCATTTTGTAATTGTTAAAATTATTAACAAGGAATTTCTTACTTGAAGAATCCTCTGCCATGTACTTGGATTCAAGTTGTTGGGAAATAGATTGTAAAAGACTTAATACTGGTAGTATAACAGATAAGTCTAGTAGTATTAGTTAGTTCTGGCAGTACTAAGTTAATACTAGCAGTACTAAGTTAAGTCCGGTAGTACTAAAGTTAGTACTGATAGAATAGCAGTACTATAGTTAGTACTGGTTGTATTTAGTTAAGTCTGTTTATATAACAGAATAGTAATAGTTATCTTAGAGATATCTTAGGAGATATCTTAGGAAAGGATATGCATTATCCTTTCACACGTTTGTAAAGCACATTAGGGTTTCCTTGGTGTATAAAAGGAACCCTACGGCATAGAGTTTGATATATGTAATAGAAGCATTGAAGCTTAATAGAAATCAATAACAAATTTAGTATCATTGTTCTTCTTAATTCTTGTGTTAAGATTCCGCATTAACACTTGATATTCATAGTCAGTGTCTCTCACATAGTTGATTTGGATTTATTCAAGTTAACTATTAGCTTACAAAAGGCTAATCAGATCCAAAACCAAGGACCTACAAGTGGTATCAGAGCCAATAGAGGGACTCTGAATAAGAAGAATCACAATATCACAAACAAACACTCTTCTACAATTCTTTACAAAATGTCTCGTCCTGCTAATGATGAGTTCTCACAACATCTCAGTGATGATGAAGAATCAAACCATGAACATGCATCAGACATTAGTGCTGCACCTAAACAACAATAACAAGTGATTCCTCAAACAACTGTTATCTCAAACATCAAACTCCCAATTCTGAAGAAGGAGGAGTATGATATATGGGCTATGGAGATGGAGCATTACCTTGAGTACATTGACAATGATGTTTGGAAGGTAATTCAGAATGGAAACTCTAAGAAGAGAATTTCAACTGGAAAGGATGGTATTGTTCGAATACTTTCACCAGTAACTGCTGCAGAAATTCAAGCTGTTGAAAAGGAAAGGAAGGCTAAGAATATCTTGCTGATGGCCATTCCCAATGAGCATATGAGAAGATTTCATGGAATGGATGATGCAAAAGAGATATGGGAATCCATCAGAACTAGGTTTGGTGGTAATGCAAATTTAAAGAAAATGCAGAAGGCTGTTTTCAAACAACAGTTTGAAGCATTTAAAATATCCAGTTCAGAAGGGTTAGAAAAAGGATATGACAGATTCCAACAATTACTTTCTCAGTTAGAAGCTCATGGTGCTGAAGTATCAACCGAGGATGCAAATCATAAGTTTCTCAGTCTTTGCCCCCAGCATGTCCCAATCTTGGCATTGACTATGTGAATAAACCAGAGGTTGACACTTTATTCTATTGATGATTTAATATAACCTCAGAGTTTTGAGCAGAAACCCAAGGTGCTCAAAAACATTTCAAGTGGCTTAAAATGTTGCTTTGTTTCACAAAGCAAAAAGCAAACACTAATAAGGTTATGTCTGGATTTTTCTGGTGCCTACAGTACTTGCATCCTTCTACTTATTTTCAACCAATATTCCTGAAAAGTAGTTCATTGTGTTTTGCTGATGAAGTTATTTATTCCCTCTTTGCCAAACAATCAGAGGACTGGGACTTACTTCATGAAGATCTGGAACAAATTGATGATTTAGACATTGAAGAGATGGACATAAACTAGCAGATAGTAATGATTGCTATTCGAATGAAGAAGTTTTATAAGAAAACAGGAAGGAGAGTTCGTGTGGATGGAAAAACACCTGTTGGCTTTGACAAAAAGAAGCTGAATGCTTCAATTGTCACAACACTGGTCATTTTGCTAGGGAATGTATAGCAAAGGGGACAAATGATGGAAAGAAGAAGAGAGACTCATTTTATCAACATCAAGAAGCTGGAAAGCAAGAGAAGAATCAGATGGGCTTGTGGACAATGGATGATGGGATTGTCAATTGGGGAGAACATACTGAAGTTGAATAAGAAACAAATATGCCACTTATGCTATCGACTCAAATAGTGAAGTGATCTTTGTGTTTCTAAAACTTGCATTGATTCATACCAATACCTTATAAAACACTGTGTGATGAACAAAATGAAATCAATTAGGTGTTCAAGAAGCACAAATACTTTGCCTATAGTTCAAGTGTTACGAACTAGAAACTCAACTTGATATTTTCACATACAGCAACTTTCCTCTAAATGAAAAGCTTACATTTCAGGCAACATGAAATATATGAAAAAGATGAAAGCTTAAACTCACATCGTGTGAATAGGATAAAAGCTGTAAAAGAAAAGGAACAATTGCAGAAAACATTTAGATTCTAATGGTAAGATTATTCCAATATCTTTGAGATAATTAATTCTGGCATGAGTTCAAATTAGTAAGTTAGCTTAGGGGTTTGAAATACAATCCAACAATGAGGTTCCCCCACAGTTATGAGGAGGAAATGAATTTTTCTGTTTTTATTAGTTCAAAGTGGATTCCGTTGAGAACCTTTGTACAGTAGATTTACAAAGACAAATGATTTTAAGGTGTTCACATCACTTAAGTGGGGATTATACTCCTCAAGCACAGAAGATAATGATGTGTCTTTATTTGTTATGGTAAAAAAGGACTCAAGAGCCTGAACCCAATGTAGCAGATGATAGAGCCTAGTGGATTTTCTACCAGTCATTATAATGGGCAGTGCAGGGATCTATTGGAACTTCCTCTGAACATTCTGTTAATCCTGAATCTGAGATTTCAAGATGAACTCAAGTAGGTGTATGTGTCTACACCTATAACAACAAATGAAAAAGGTGTGTCTGATCCAAAATCAAAAGAAGTTGAACCTAGTTGTGTTTCACACATAAAATCTCCTAGACAACCAATCAAAGATCAAGCAACACCTAAAGTTAATAGGAAGAATTGGAATGCTATGATGGAAAGAGAACTAGGGGAAGGTTACTCTTTCACAAAGAAGAAATGTTTTGTTTGTGGTAGTCTAAGTCATTTGATTAAAGATTGTGACTATTATGAAAAGAAAATGGCAAGAGAGGCTGAGGTTAAGAAACAAAGGGTTGTTAATACTGGTAATGGGGTGGCAAAACCAGTATGGACCAATGCAAACAGGGTTAATCATGCTAATAAACTTGTTCCTAGATCAGTACAACTTAATGCTGGTAGATCAAACATTAATTCTGTTAGGCCTAATATTAATACTGGTAGAACAAATGTTAATCCTGTTAGGCCTAGAGTTAATACTGGTAGTTCTAATGTTAGTACTGTTAGAACTAGACAACCAGTACCTAACAAGACCTCAATCAGCTTCAGTCCTAAAAGACCACAGGTGAATCAATTTAATCAAAGAGGGCATTTTTCCAAATCATATTCATCTGTAAGAAGACCCTTTGCAAAAACTACAGCAAAAAAAGTCGCATTTCTCTATGCCTGTAAAGGGAAATTGGGATCTGCTATTAAGACCTCAAACTGTTATAATTGGAGGAACTCTTATCCAACTCCAATTGTGAACAGTGGACCAATGTTATTAGAACTTGTGATGCTTAAGGTCCACAAGCAGACCCAAGCTGAAAAGGCCCGGGGTCTCCTAAGAAGAAAATAATTTTCTCTTTTCATGTGTTAGGTCATCACACTGAAGAACATGGTAGATAAGAGGTATATTTGATTCTAGATGCTCAGGGACATGAAAGGTATAAGGATCAACTAGAGGATTTTGAAGAAGTTAAATGGGGGATCTGTTACCTTTGGATTATAGGTAGCAAAGGCTACATATCTGGTAAGGAAAAAATAAGAGTTGTAATTTAGATTTGGATAGTGTGTTCCTTTGTAAAGGAATTGGGCATTTTAACCTTTTCTTAATTATCACAAATATGTGATAAGCAGCACATGGGTTTTCTTTTTACTGAAACTGAATGTCTTGTGGTGTTTTCTGACTTTAAGATGCCTGATGAAAATCAGATACTTCTTAAGGTTCCTAGACATCATAATATGTACAGTTTTGACATGAAGACACCTACTCCTTCAAAAGGTTTTGCTTGTTTGATTGCTAAAGCCATATCTGATGAATCTAATATTGTGACAGAAGGTTAGGTCATATCAATTTTAAAAAATCTAAACAAACTTTGTGAGGAAAAACCCTGTAAGAGGTCTACCTTCAAGGTTTTCAAAAATGACCATAAATGTTGTATGCCTGCCATAAGGTAAACAACAAGGGGCACCTGCCAAGGCCAATTTGAAGATTAATCACTGCGCCATTTACAACTAGCATATGATTTTTTGGTCATACTTCTGTAAAAAGCATTAATCATGCAAGTTATGGCCTTGTAATTACTGAAGATCTGTTACCTGATTTAGTTAGGTATTCTTTTTGGGCCTGCTAGGATGAAACTAGTGGCATTCTTCAGAACTTCATTAGGCATATGAAAATAGATTAGTTCAGTAGGGTTAAAATCTAGATCAGATAATAGCCACTGATTTAACAGAATAGAGAGATGCTTGATTTTGTGCGGGAACAAGGGAATAAAAACTAAGAGATTGATGCAAATGCCAGAACTCCACACAAAATGGAGTTCGCTGAAAGAATGAATAGGACCCTAATTGAGGGCTGCATTAAGAACTATTGCTTAGCGACTCACTCTTACCAACTACTTTTTGGAGAAGCAGTTAGTACTGCTTGTTATATTTTTAATAGGGTAAGAGTGACTAAACCTCAAAACAAAACTCCTTATGAGCTTTTGTTGGCCACAAAACCAATTATCAGTACATAAGGAGCTTTTTGGGTGTCCATGTTCACAATTTTAGATACTCTTAGTGTACTTGGCAGTTTGATGGAAAATCTGATGAGGGATTTCTTAGTTGGTTACTCTTAAATAGCCAAGCGATAGGGTTTATAATTTAGTAACTAAAGAGTATAAGGTAAATATGCATGTATTTTCTTGAAGATAAACCCAATGTCAAAGGAGTAGGGTATAGAATGTTTATTGATATTGATTATCTTACTGGTTCTTATGAAACCTTTTATCCTGTATCTTTGGAGAAATCAAGCTAACCCTATGAAGGGTGTTTTAGAAAGTAACTAATAGTGAGGTACTTCACAAACTCCTATTTTTAATGCCTCCTGAGGAAAAAATATGAGGATGTTAGAGTTATTGTTTAGTGCCTTCAACTGTGAGGCCAATACTAAAGAAAAAGCTTGAATCAAGGAAAATCTTCCAAAAAATTCAAAGAAAGAAGAGATCTTGACAGATAACTTCAACAAGAGGAAGAGGCTTCTTATGCTGAAACTTCAGAAGATAATTCCTCAAGCTTCTGCTTTTAGAAGAGAGTGGAAGAAAGAAATTGCCTAAAGCATTTAGAAAAGTATCTAAAACACCACTACAAGTACTCACGTCAGTTAACTAACTGGTAGATTGAGCCTAGTTAATACTGGTAGTTTTGATCCTGATGATTCACCTATGCCAGAGCTCGAAATATTTCTCAAGTCTGTGAAGGAATTTTGATGAGGCATTTATTGATGACGGAGGCGTGATAATGATTTCAACAGCCTTACCAAAAGAAATGATAGTCTGGTCTCTCCTACACTTAGATTCACAATATTCACCCGAAAAGTCAAATCCTTGTGATCCTAAGGTCAGCTGGGTGTAAATAGAAGCAATGTGCAACAAAAATTTAGGAGCTCATTGGCACTTTTCAGCTCTTATTCAAAAGCAGCAAAGAAACAATCACAAAGATCTACTACATTGTTTATTTGCCTGTTTTCTATTCAGGAGGGAACCTAAATGATTTTTGATGCTCTTACAAGATGAAAGTTGGGTTCAAGCCATTGCACAAGAGGAAGGGGTCTTACAGTTTAAGCTTTACAACAAGGTTGGGATGCTTGTAGATCTACCTCACGGAATGAAGGTCATTGGTACAAAATGGGTCTACAGAAATAAAAGAGATGAAAGAGGAGTGGTTGTGAGAAATAAGGCAAGAATTGGGGCCCGAAGGGTACACTCGGTAAGAAGGTATTGATATGTGATGGAGTTTTTGCTCTTTGTAGCAAGAATAGAAGCTATACAGTATTTTTAGACTTTGACCTCATTTATGGGGTTCATTTGTATACCAAATGGATGTAAAAAGTGCTCTTTCTATTTGTCACTTAGATGAAGAGGTTTTTGTCTCACAACCTCCTGGCTTTGTTGATCCTGAATCACCCTAAGAAAGTTTATAAGGTGGTCAAAGATTTGTTTGGATTTGCACTTACAAGCCTCCTAGAGCTTGGGATGCTAACTTATCAAAACATTGCCTAGAGAAAGCATGGATACAAGAGGGCTACAATTGGACAAGACTTGATTTATAAAAGGCCGAAAGAGGATATCATGGCTGGTTTCTAAGTGTATGTTGATGTATCATTTTTGGATCTACCAAAAAGTCTTGGTGTGATGAGTTTGAAGCCTTGATGAAAAGCAGATTTCAGATGTAGTTCTTATGGTGAACTCAATTTTCTTGGATTACAAGTCAAATAGAACAACGGCAGGACTCTCATCATCTTAGGACAAGTATGTTAGCTGTGAACTCAAGAAAGTTAATCTTGTAAATGTGAAAAACTGCTATAACTCCCATGGAGACCAAAATGGCATTGACAAATGTTGAGGAAGATGTTGATGTGGATGTGCTCTTATTCAGATCCATGATAGGTTCTTCATGTATTTAACTACTCTTAGGCCTTGATATAATGTATTGCAGTATGTGTTTGTTCTCTTTTTCAGGTCACTCAAGACTTCACATCTCATATGCTGTGAAGAGAATCTTTAAGTACCTTCAAAGGGCAAACCAAATTTGGTCTTACGGTATCTTGAGAGTCACCTTTTGAGTCCTAAGAAGACATTTCTCTAACAAGTGCTAAATGGTAGGTCCAACATTGACAGGAAATCCATATAACAGGTGGTTGTCAATTTTCTTGGGCAAAGAATTATTCTCATGGCCAATGCAAGATACAGACTCCATTGTGGCTACTCTACAACTGTAAGCTGAATATATGTAGCTGCTACAAATTGCTGTGGACAAGTTTGCCTATTGGGTTCAAAATCAACTACTGGACTATGGTTTCAATTTCATGAATACCAAAATCCACATTGATAATGAAAGCACAATCTGCATTGTGAAGAACCCAGTGTATCATTCCAAGACAAAGCACATTGAGATACGCCACCATTTCATAAGAGATTGTTATGAGAAGAAGCTCATAAGTGTGGAGAAAATTCACACAGACCTCAATGTAGCTGACCTATTGACCAAACCTTTTGATGGACCACGGTTTAATTACTTAGTGGTTAGTATTGGGATGATAAACACATAGCTACATTTAAGGGGAGGCTAAATTGTATAGTATGTATACTTCTGGTAGTTAGTTTAACTAAAATCTGGCTTAAGTAGTATTAATACTGGTAGTTAATAGCATTAATTCTGGTAGTTAGTAGTATTAATTCGGGTAGTTAGTTTAAGTTAATTCTGTCTATACAAACTCTTGCAGCATGTTTTTCTTTGTTTTAGTCTAATTCTTGCAGGAATAGCATGGATTTGCAGATGTAAGACAGGTGTGATAAGTAAAAACTTAATTCTGGTTGAAAAAGAGTTAATTCGGGTTGTATCAAAATTAATTCTGGTTGACCAAAGTTAAGTCTGGTAGTGTAAATTTTAATACTGGTAGGTTATTGTTAGTGCTGGTTGCGGGAAAATTGACTTTCTTCTGCTTTAACACTGTTCAAATGTTACCGTTACAGATTTTTACGGCGCTATTGTCGTTCACAGAGAAGCTATATATAGATAAAGTTTGATTTCTCTTTCATACTTATCTGTTTATTGCTATCTCCTTTTCGCAAAGTAAAAATCTTCCTTATTTTTATAAAGAATACAGTCAATTGTCTTGTTACCAGCATCTACAACCTCTCTCGTAACTAAACCCAGTAAACTTTCAGTTCAAGTCACTACCTTTTATTACTACTTTCGATTCATGGCTCAATTAAAATACTGCGACAAACACAATCAAGTGGGGTTCTTGCGCAAGCCTGATGAAAGTGCAGGGTTTGCAGAGATAGTGGATTTTCTACGAGGTTCCAACCTCAGGTATGCTTTATCTACTAATCCAACTATCTATGATTCCTACCAGTCAAAACGTTGTGGCAGACTTGCTTACTGCCAAACACTATTTGATTGATGGGACTCTTTAGAGTTTCATGCAAATATTCGATACCTACTGAGTTATACTATCATTGAGGCATCTACATATGAGATATGCTTCCTTAGCTATGCTTCAGGGATTACAATGTTGCCAAATAATGAGATTTTTGAAGGGATGGGGCAAATGGGGTATCCTACTGACGGATCTTTCACCTTTTGGAAAAGCTTTTTCACACCCCAATGGAGATTTTTAGTCCACCATCTTTTGCATTGTATAAGCTCTAAAAGTGGTGGATGGGATCAATTTGGTAGCAATATTGCTACTGCTTTGATTTGTCTTTCCACTGGCAGAGTTTATAATTTTCAATTACTAATCTTTGATGGCATGGTAGCAAACTTGAAAAGCAAAACAAAGTTTTTGATGTATCCTCGTTTTCTGCAACTGATTTTGGACATTCAAACGGAAAACAAACACCCTTATCTGGCTGTGACCCTGACCAAAAAGATTTTTGGGAATATGAAAAGGGGTTTTAGAGGGGCACCAAGACCTCTGTTGCCTGCTATGCTACTTGTTGCTACTACTAATCCAAATGCAGGTCAAGCACAACCTGATGTGGCTCCATCTCAACCATCATCATCCACAATTCCAGTACCATCTACATCCTTACCACCAGTACAATCTCCACCACCTATAACTACACCTATCCCTGCATCTACACCTACACCTATCCCTGAAACTGACCCTGAACCTATAGAGCACACTTTTGAGGAACCATCTCCTGCACACCAACACTTCTCAACCCCACAAGAGCATGCCCAAGAACAGATGTCTGTGGATGATTTGCTTCAATTAGTTCCTCAATTAATGACAAGAGTTGATAGTCTGGAAAAGGATCTCAAGCAAACCAAGCTGACAATGGGGAGTGCTATTGTGAAATTGGTTAAGAAGGTGAAGAAGCTGGAAGGTATTTTGAAGAGGAAAAATGTGGTCTTCTCAGACTCTGAAGAGGAAGAACCTGAGGATCAGGGGAGGAAAAGTCAAGATGATCCTCTAGTTTCTTTGGTACAAGGGCTGGTTACTCCTTCTAAGACTACTGTCAATGCTTCAGGGGAGGAACAAGTTGAAGACATAAGCCCTAATACATTAGAAGCAGCTAAAACTCTCTCCAGGGTTGCCTCTCAAAAGCCAAAGTCCATAGATAAGGGAAGGAGGTATAAGAGAAGGAAAGAGACTAAGGGAAAGAAGGTTGTCACTAGCTTGGATTTTCAAGAAGAAGTTAGTACTGGTGCTGAAGGAGTTAATACTGCTGAAGGAGTTAATACTGCTGAAGGAGTTAATACTGCTGAAGGAGTTAATACTGGCAGTATTAAAGTTAGTACTGTTAGTGGGCAAGTTAGTACTGACAGCATTAACAAGTCTATTCCTTCACCTGATAAAGGCCAAAGAGAAGGAAAAGCTCCTATGATCATTGAAGAAGCTCCTAAGAAGACTAAGGAACAAATTCTTACAGGTGGAGCTTAGTCTTTGTGAGTATCAGATTGGATACTTTGGAGAAAGAAGAAGAGGCTAAACAAGTACACTTGGATTCTCTCTTAGCATAAAGAATTGCAGAAGAAGAGGAATTAAATGAGCAACAAAAGAAATAAAGAGCTCAAGTTTAATTTGAAGCTCAGCATTACACAGATGAAGATTAGGATCTTATTAGGGCGAGAATTAAAGTACTGCCTGAGTTGTCAAAGACGTTGTGTGCTAGGGAAGGACTTACTAAGGAGAACAGACTTTGCAAAGAAGATGTGATTAGTGATCAAGGAAGAAACATTTTGCAGAAGAAAGAGCAAGAGCCAAAAGAAATAAGCCCATGACCCAATCATAGCTGAGAACATATATGATGAATTACTTGAAGAATCAGGGGACATGGAAGCTATCTCAGCTGAAGAATTTAAGTTTTGAAGAAGTAAAAGAAGAATTTGATAAGCTGGTGAAGCAGGTTGAATCTTTTGCACCAATAAACTTTGGAATGCAGCTACTAAAGATCGTTTGAAAATATTTTGGTGAAGAACTCCAAACAAGGACTTTAAAAAGACTTAAAGATGTAATGAAAGCAAAACTGACGAGCAACCAAGAAGACTAGAAAGAGGAGAAAACAGATGGCAAGGAAAGGATTACATACAGACCTTGATAAGGATGATTCTAAAGATTCAGATGAATCTAGTGAACACAATAATTCTGCTTTAGGTACTAAAATTCCTATTAATCTTGTTCCTGTAGCTATGAAATCACCTAGTATAGCTACTTATAAGATCATCAAGCAAGGAGAGAGAGGTGTGTACCAAATTGTTAGGGAAGATTGAAACTGGTTATAGTGACATAAATTTTGAGCCCTTGCTGATGAATATAACTAGGATGTCTTTACTGGAATAGATAGGATTGTCATGAATATAATATGGGTATGAATGGTCAGAGGAATGAGCTGAGAAGGTGGTGCTTTGGAAATATTTAAAAGAAATATGTTGAGGAACCCCTTAGTACAGATCCTATTTGAAGTTTATTAGGTCAACAAAGGATCATAAGTTTGAGATATTATGATACTTGTAGAGTATACTATTTGAACTTGGAGTCAATGGATATATATATGCTAATTGAAAGACAATATCCTTTATCTGCTGAGGTATGCAAAGCTATGCTAGATAAGAAACTTCAAGGAGGAAAACCAGATGAGGATTGCTACAAAATGTTGAAAATGATGGAAAAGCATAGTGGCATAGAAGTAGTATAGTGGATGATAGTTAGAAAATCTAGAAGAAATGCGAAGAATAACACTTGGTGGATTGAGAGCTATGCACTAACGCACAATTATGGTTATCAGTCCACCATGTCCAACAGACATAAGGATTGGCTAGTCCAGGAGCAAACGACTCTTGGTAAAGACTTCTTAAATCCATTAATGGCTGACAATTTGCCAAAAATTGTATGGTTATCAACTCACCATATCTGGTTAGTAAGAGTTGGCTTAGCCCACACAAGTTTATGGTTTGTGGTAACGGCATGTGGAAAAAAAACCATAACTAGTCCATGAGGTTATGGCTCACGGTAAAGACAAATTGCAAATCCATATTAGACGGTTGACACTTTACCAAAAAGTGGATGGTACATCAACTCACCAAGTTTCATGTACAAAGAGTTGACATGGTCATCAATCCACCATGGAATTTACCTTTTCTAGGTGCCAAAGGATTGTCTAGGACCTGAGCAACGGCTTACAGGTAAAAGGCATATCAATCGTTTATGGCATATAATGTTTGCTTAAAACACCATATGGTACTCAACGCACCAATGTTCATGTAGCTGAGAGTTGAAATGGTTTTTAGTCGAAATGGAACATGACACCTTTCTGGTGGCATAGACTGGACTACTCCAGATAAATGCTAACATGGTTAAGAGATCATCCAAATCCATTTAAAGTTTCAATGATTCACCTCTCACAGGAGTTAACACACCTGGAAGTGATGAGAATAGTCTGAAACCATGTGATTTGATGTACATATAGTCAATGTTGCTGATATGAAGGGATGCTGAAAAGATTTGAAGAATAGTTGCTGCAGAGATCAAAAAGAGATGATTTGAAGAATTGCAGATCAAGAATATTAGAAGAGTTTTATTTTCAACATCTCAGGAAGCTTAAATTTGAAAGACAAATCTGTTCCAAACAGGTACTAAATTCTGACCTTGGTCTTGGGAATGGTCCTTAGACCCCTTTCCCGAACCACCAGCATTTGCGTTCTTCTTATTACCACTACGGCAATCCCTCTTGAAGTGACCAGTCTTACCACACTTCCAACATTCCAACTTAGGTTTCTTGTTGGAACCCGAACCACTACCGTGTTCTTTGAAATCACGTTTCTTTCCTTTGTTTTGTTTGTTGTTCTTATTTTTACCCTCTTCTGTCATGTTCACAGAAGGTCCAGCAACTTCTTTACCCTTGCCCTTGTCACTGTCTTGTGCCCTTAGAGATTTCTCTATACGCAAGTGACTACCAAGTTGGACCAAAGACAAATCGTCTTTACCATGTTTCAAAGTATGTTTGAAATCCTTCCAGGAAGGAGGCAACTTATCAATTATACTTGAAACAGAAATGGATTCATCCATTTTCAAGCCATGTTGTGTGTATTGTCCAAGGATCCTAAGGAGTTCATTGTACTGTTCCATGACCGGTCTAGAATCGACCATTTTGTAATTGTTAAAATTACTAACAAGGAATTTCTTACTTGAAGAATCCTCTGCCATGTACTTAGATTCAAGTGAATCCCACAACTCCTTAGCCGATTCAACAATCGTATATACATCAAAGAGATAATCAGACATACCATTTAATATATGCCCTCGGCATATGTAGTTATCGTTCTCCCACTTTGCCCTTATCCTTATTGCTTCCACTGTTGAATCTTCCATCAATTCCGGCATCGGTGTTGTCAACACATAAACCACCTTCAATGTCGTCAACAAGAAATGCATCTTCTTCTGCCATCGCCTAAAATCATGCCCTTCAAACTTATCTAGTTTCCCAAAATTCGTAGTCATCTCCTTCACCGTATTTCCAGCCATGATCACAACAAATACTTAATACGTTTGTTAGAAATTGGGGTGTGTGTGTGATGATCCTGGATATCTCTGTTGTATCATGTTGAGTTCACTTTCCGTATTAAATATTTTGACCCTATAAGATGCCTGAGTTGCAAGAAATCTCAATCGGGATAATACAAAGAGAATGGCAATTTGTGTTCTAGGCACAAGAATCACAAATCAAGAACAATAGGGGAATTGTAAGTGTATTTTCGTATGTATGAATGAGACTAATGGATCTGTTTATAAAACAGATTCTAGATAACAGTTAAGCAGTTAAAGTTGGTTGAAACCAACTTTCACAACTATTTTTTCAACAGTCACACTGGTTGGGGAAATAAGAGGGGAAAAACGGATAACTTACTTGGAGCATCAAATATACCGTTTGGGTCCGTTGCCCCCAGACCCTAACGAGGGGCGACCCCCCTCGACCCCCGCCCGCTGACCTGGCAAGGGGCTCTCCCCCTTGACGCCTGCATTTTTGTCATGGTCGAAAACATATTAGCTCAACGAGTGTGCACACCACACTTCCCTAACTCGTATCCGAGCCGAACATTAAATCTCATTAGTCTCTAGTAAATCGTCATTACCTAAATGACCGTCGATGACACTAAAACCACCAACACAAGATGTTCTAACTTTGCGGTTTCAAGTGTGCCTCCCACGCATATAAGCTGTAAATTAAAACCTCAACTTACCCTATAATAAGAAGGCAAAAAACACTTATGTTTCATAATCAATATTTATAATTTATAATTAGAAATAAAAGAGTCAATGAAACAAAGTATAGTAGGTTTATAAACTTGTGTTGTAAAAAAATGCTACAGTTTTTTTTTGGGTATGGATAATGGATTTATAAATCCTTAACATTTTTTGTTATATGGGGGTATATACAAGGTGAAAGTCGTAGATATTAAAAAGAAATGGCATGAACTCACGGCCTACTTTTTATGGGCAATTTGTATTAAAACACTAAGATGAAGCCAACAACCAAGAGATACAACGTCTACAAATTAAGTGGAACAAGCCAATCTAGGGCTTGCGATCCATTCATGCCAATTTTAACAAACGTTTTTACTTCTGTGTGTCATCCAAAATTGTGAAACTTTTATGAAATCTTTCATGAGTGTAGCCCGTCTCAGAGCTTTCAAATCAAAGCAAACTTGATTCCGAAAGAGCCAAATAATCCAAGTAGATTACATGGTTTCACGATGGAACATTTTAATTCGTTTACAAAGGTATAGATTAAACATGATAAAAAGGAAAAAGAAAGGAAAAAGCTCATCGACTTTAAAAGATGGTATAACTCTTGAACAATAAACTCGTTTACAAAGGTTATTATTTGACTGAAGAAAACTGAACACGTTAGCTACCTGTTTGAACTTTGAACCAATTAACACTACATGTACTTGAACCACACTTCTACCCAAATGGCCGCTCTTTAAGTCGCAATGGTGTGTTTTGGTACATTAAATAATGCTTGAGGTTCAGCAGCTTTGTGACAAGCATTATATCGACTTTTGTCTAAGTTTGCAACCACTGGAAGAACATCAGAATGTATAAGAGTGTCTAGCTTCACATTATTGCTGCTCTTTTGATCTTTAAATTCGGGGATCCTTTGCTCTTCCATTTCACTCATTTTAGCATCAAATCTGGACATCTTTTCATCGGTAATATTTGGCGTCTTGTTCTTGTATACGAAATACAGTATCATTTGAAGAATACCGAAGGTGAATCCAAGTACATTCGGAATCTGGAAAACAAGTTGTAACAAGACTCAATACAAAAAACAAAACACACACAGTAGATATATAATTTTGTATATAAGCAGGGGAATGTTTTGTTGGTTGTACCGCAATATTGAAGTCACCAAGGAGTAGACCGTAAAAAAACCACATAACGGCACTGAGGGTGAGTGCAGCGGATAGTAGGATTGGCATGTACTCCACACTTTTTGTTTTGATAACTTGTCGCTGCAAAGAAATTTGAATGAATATTGAAATTAAAATAGTTTATATCATGTAATACCCACGGCAACTCTAGTATTATCTTGTAATTTTAGAGTATCACCATACATTAGTTGGGATTGTTCCCCTACAACTATTTGTTACTATCCAAGTAAACTTACCACCACTCCCAAAGGTGCCACAAAAACACATAGAGAAAATACGAGGCAAATCCATCCAACGATTACGCCACGCGTAACTCCACTTGCAAGGAACTGAGTGAGGACGACAATCAGTCCGAAGCCAACAACTATTAGCAATATGATCAGTTTCAAACTCTCCATCTGCATAAGCATGTTTTACGTTTTTAACATATAGAAATCTCATGATAACTGTCACTACACTTCATTGTGAAATACTATGATTATTGCATACCCTGGCCTTCTTTGGAGCGTAGAAGAGAAAGAAACAGATGTACAGGGTCTCGATGAAGCAACCAACTGAATTTATGGTTATTAGGAGCAAGACATTACTCTTAAGCAATGCATAGTATATCCAAAGCATGGCGCTGAATAACCCTACTACGTAAGGTGCCGATTGAAAACCCTCAGTTGATTTCTTTTTATAGACTTTGTAGAAAGTTGGTCTGTGTTTCATACATAAAAGTAGTTCAAAAATTAGCAAACTTGACCTCGTTAATCTACGAAAAAGGACAGATGTATTATGGATCAAAAGAAATAAAGTTTAAGTTCTGACAACGGGGAATTACATTGGTGCAAGAAATACCATAAACGAAACCACATTTCCTACAAGTGATAAAGAACGAGAAATGTTAGCAACATATATAACATGGAAGATATACATGTTATGAGATAGTATTACATACCAAGAAGGCCAAATGCAAGGGTGAGGTGAGCCAAGTTCCCAGTCATCTCCTTGATTAGTGGTAAATTATATATCTCTCGTACTGTTTTTGTAAAAGGAAAACTAAGAAAGACTTGTTTGTTTTTTAGTTTCAAGATGAAAATGTTTGAGAGAGTCCTTTCCTATTTATAGGGGTGGGAAAAAGTGTTTTGTGGGTGGTGGGTTGAACATAGCATACGTTTCTTTTCAATTTCAAATAAGAAATGGAAAATTAGATAAAGCAATTGATAATAAGAAGGAAGGACTTAATATATGGTTAACACTAATTTTAGGACTTCTTTCTTGCCTCTTTAGTTTGTGTGGCCTCATTACTCAAGTTTATATTATGATAGCCTAAAATCTGGAAAAAAGTAATTACACCTTACCATACAAATATGCGAATGAGTTAAAGTTAGAGCAGTAACTATCTTTGAATGAGAGAAATAAGTGTGGGCTTCGGTTTGAAGGGAGGATTATTGGTGCACGTACACATTATAGAAGAGAAATATATTTTTCTACATACAAATTACAAACGACTGTAGAGTGGAATCGCCAGTACACTATAAGAAATGAATTAAAGAGACGTTTAGTAGCCTAGTAGCTTTTAGTGACACCGAAAAATAGTCACTCAATCTGAGTTAGTGACATATTTTTCTTTTGGAAATGTGAGTTCGTATTATTGTCCTGGATTGTTTTCACAACTTCTAATGAGATTACTCTATTACAAAAACCATTATTATGTAACTAGCTTTTTTGTGTCACTATATATAGGTCTACACTGATATTATCTTTATACACACTTCTATACACTACAAGAAAAAGTGCCTTTAGTGACAAGAATTTAGTGCCAACTTTTATTTTGGTCACTATTTAAGCAAAATAGTGACCATATAGTACATGGACACTAATATTTGGTCATCCGTAAACATTTGGTGACGAAGCTTAAAAGTGGTCACTATTTTCGTCACTAAATATATGTGGGATATTTTTCGATATTAAAAGGGACGATAATACTGATCATTAAATTTTAAACCTTTTTTTACGTTTTCATACTTTCTTGTACGTTTTTGTACGTCCTCATACGTTTTCGTACGTTTTTACGCTTTTGTACGTTTTATGACGTTATTACACAAAAAGTACAAAACGTAAGAAAACGTACAAAAACGTGCCAAAATGTAAAAAGTTTGTACGTTTTCACGCTTTTGTACGTTATTATACAAAAACGTACGAAAAAATAAAAAATGTAGAAAAACGTCAAAAACATGCCAAAACATCGATTTCAAACACTTTACTCAATTTCACACACACTCTTCTAAAATCACCAACTACTACACGTCATCCAAATGTATATCACACGCTCTTCTCAATTTGAGCCTCCCTAATCAAATCCGATCGGTTTGACAATAGTTGGGGTTTGATCGGTAATACGGTTTGACTGTAGTTAGGTTTGTTCGGTAATACGGTTTGCGGTGGTTACTGTTTAAGGTAGTTACGGTTTGCGCGGTAGTTACCGGTTGCGGTAGTTATAGTTCCGAATCAGGTGGTTTCAGGTAGTTACTTGTATATATGTATTTTGTACATATCTGTGTTATTCAAATTGCTATACGGATTCTATGAGTAGTTGCTGTTGTTAGGCGAAATGTTTATTTGTAGTGAGCTTTCGAATTCATTGCGTAATGATTGATGAATGATAGTTCTTATACAATTTGAGATACGGATGATACGTTTTGCAAATATTAGAGCTATAATCAACACTTGCAAATCATTAGCAAAATATATCACCAGGGCCGGCTTTAAGGGTGTGCAAGGTGGGCGACCGCACAGGGCCCCAAAATTTTTAGGGGCACCAAAATTTATCCCGTTAACAATTATATGCATTATTTCTTATAAACGATGATACTTTATATATAACGTTTCTTATCGCAGGGCCTCATTATGTAATTTCGTTCAGGGCCATTAAAAATTTCATAAATTTAGAGACGGCCCTGTATATCACTAATCAATAGATGACATGTTAATGAAGATGATTATGCTTATGCAGCTGATGATTATAATGTTAGTTTCTGTTAAGTTCATTTAAATTATTGTATTGTTAGCATAATTTATAAGTAAATGTTTCACTAATGCATGTGGAGTTTGTTAGGTTTTATGTGTAGAATAATGTAAAAGATAAGTGTTCGAGGTCGTCGATTTCGGCTTAAAATTTTACAACTGAATGAATCTTGTGATCATTATTATATTTTTAAATGTTGTAGTGTATTTTTATCTATTGGAAAGGTGGAACCTACATAGGTATGCTAAATGTATCCGCTATTATGTGATTCAAAGTCTCGGAGGAAGGTTTTGTTGTTGTCATGCTTAGCAAGGTAACTTTCTTAGGTCTTCTTGTTGATATGATTGCATTCTCTGGTTATAGGATTGAAATGTGTATAAGATCATAGTTTCCACAATCATTTGATAATACTGTTTTTATCTTGCTTTCACAATAAAGTAAGAGTCCCGGCTCAGCTGGAGCTTCATATGCTCAGGTACATTTTTTTGTTTTGTGCCTTAAGCCATGCATTATAGTTTACAAATAAAGGGAATCTCATTTGGCTGTTATTAGCAGACCTAATCAACGACTGCACCAGCTTCTAATCCTACCAGCATAACTGATACTCCTTCGCAGTGAGTTCCCATGACTAGTGCAATTTCAATCACTGATTATATACAACAGAAAGCTAGTGTTTTAAGAACTTATGATTTAGCACAATGCATAAACTGTATGGTTACTTTTGCGTCATTATTTGTTTCATGTAGGGGCAAGGGCATGCAGAGTATGCTGGACTAGATGATGTTGTTGGGGATAATCGGTAGGAGGATGTAGATTTCTTTCGACCTACAGCAGCGGCAGGTGTTTATATTTAAGGTATAACGTCGGTATTGAATGATGTTTAGGGTAAGTTCAGATCAGTAGAATGTGCATATCGTGGTAAGATATCTACTTCTAGCCTACTTTATAAATTAATTCAGGTGGAACGTAGTTTGTGAAAGTGTGACTGAATTCGTACATTTTTGTGTTATCTATAGTTTACTTGATTATAGTTATGCTGTTGTGTGGGACATGTCATTTCAAGTTGTGGCTGCAATGTTTGACAAATTAGGTAATCTTTTCTAAACTCTTATCTAACTGAGACATCATCAATTGTAAGTGATTAATCTCATGTCTTAACCCTACAATCTTAAAATTTCTACCTTTAAATGTGGAATCATGAGACCTCTCTGATGCCAACATATGGCTTTTCCCTATCATGAGACAGAAAACTTACCCTGAACATCATTCTATAGTTGGTGAAATACTAACTTTTCGCTTTGTTAAAGCGTCGTCTTGGGTCACTATTAGACGCAAGTTTGTCATTTTGGTTTGTTTTTCGAGTAACTTAGGATGCTATTTTAGTCAGTTTAGGTTCCTTTTTAAGGTAGGTCACTTTTGGCTTTAAAATTAACAATAGTTGGTGTTCCGGCACATCAAGTGCCGTTGCTCCTAGGTATACAACATGTGGCAGCACATCTCACCTTCATAATGACCTTATAGTATTTGAGATATGACGTAGTATGTGAGTAGACTAGTAGTGAACTCTTAGTTTCAGGAACTATCTTTTGGTTGAATATCAGATTGTAGTGATGTGATGCCATCCTGATTTGACTTTTGTTAATGGAATTGTTGTTGGAGGTAGTGTATTGCTCAATGCAATCTTTGTTTAGTTTAATCTGTCACGATGCAAGTATTCAAAATGTGTTTTGGTCTCCCCAATCTGTGACCCATTTGAATACACTTCTGTCTAGTTGATCCATCTTTTTGTACACTTCTAACAGTTACCCGGGAACGGTTCCTCATCAGGGCTGACCGCTTCTAGAGCCGAGCCACAGCTTCAGCATCCTGGTAAGCATCCTGATACTGGTCGCGCATTATTCATGTAAATCCAAAATATTTGGAGGCGAGACAGAAACTCCAACAGTCAAACAGGGTAAGGGGGCATGAATCTATATTTTAAATGCAAGATTGTATGAAATTTGAACATTACAGGACCCTATAATCTAAACAAGCTCTCTTACATTATTATGTCACATACATTTTTTCATCCCAAGCTATGAGATAATGCTTAGATTGTCTATATATACTCAGCAGGCACAAAGAGACGCACAAAGAGAGACAACATTTTTGACAACAATAGTACAGAGACACTATCCAGGCTCGCAAGAAATTCTCAAATAAAGCATGGTTTGCATTATTATGCGAGTAGCTTTGACTCATGGACAAGCTGAAGTGCAGGGTTATTTTCTTTCATCATGCGTAATATTTGATATAAAAATTGTTGTAATCGTGATTCTTGTATTTAGTTTCGAATAATGAAATATAGATTATGTAGAAATAATTAATTTTGGATTTCTGTTTTGAATAAATTATTTTTTATTTCGAATGGTATTCGTGATTACAAGCGGATTTTTTTTGCCATATTTTTCAAATTAGTGACCACTATATGTTTGGTGAATATTTTGCTTTAGTGGTCACGTTTTTTGTTACTATTTGGTCAAAATAGTGACCACTTATTAATTTAATGACAATTATAAGTGACGAAATAGGTTGTCACAAAAATAATGACCACTTTCAAGTGGTCACTTTTTAGTGACCATATTCATATGTTGTCATTATTATCTTTTGTGACCGACTTTTAGTGACGACGAATGACCACTCTGATATGGTCACTAAACCAGCTTAGTGACCAAATATCTACTGTTAGTGACCAAATTCGTGTTGTCACGAAATCCACTTTTTCTTGTAGTGTTTGTACGACCATTATAGCCACGTGAAATACCACATACATTCTGTTACTGTTTTAGTGTGCGCGGAGTGCTACATATATTTTGAAATGAGTCAGCTCTACATACAAAAATGAAAAAACATGAAACTCCGGGAATACAAATAACAAGTTAGAGCACATTAGTAGCAATACTTAACCATAAAGGAAAAGCGAATGTATTGCATTGACGAACACATCAGGCGTGGCTATTGTCCAAGCCGGTAGCAGCATGCACATTTTTTGACCCAACACATGAGTCTTTAGGTGTTGGCTGAGACGACAGCGCATGAACGGCATGCGAGTTTTTAGAACGTTGCAGGACACAATAGTCCCTCCCTGGAACACATTTAAGAGAAACAACTTATTTTTAGCGCAAAGCATAAATCAAAACTTGTAAAACAAAAAGAGGCTAATACCTACCCATGTTAACATGAGTCTCACTGCTAACGTAACTAATAGGGTCTTAGGTTAGTAGCAAAGACATTGCACATCGAACACAATGCGCATCAGTAACATTCTTAAAAAAAGTTGCTAACAAAGACATTGCACAACGGATAACTAACAGATTCTTAGGTTGGCAACAAATATTAACAAGCTAAAACAAACCTTTCGTGAATAAAAAGCAATAAACACGACTGACGATCATCCATCTAGTACGAACATAGAGCTCTAACCACAATTATTGACCAAAGATTTTGTTCTATATACTAAAATGCAAACTCTTAAAATCCTACAATCAATACCTAAAACTAATCATGTAGCTCATATTTACTAAAAAATTACAAACAATAGGTACTAAAACATAAAAAGAAAGGCGCACCGAAAGAAAGGTGCAAAGAAGTTGCGCAATTCCAGAAAATGCTAGAAAATTTGAGTGTCAAGGTCAGAAAAGGTATCAGGTTGTTAGTATCTAGTTCTGAAACCATGCCTACTCCATAAGATACATTTCCTAAACTACCATTCTGCAAGTATTCATAAACCAAATACTTCCCGCCTTCACATAACTAAATAATCTGATTTTTCTACCTAAAACTACTTAAAAGGTTCTATGCACTAAAATCATGTTTCGATTACATTTGGCCCTTATCTTCTTTTTAACCCCAAACATCATAGAAACATAAAAGGACACACTTTTTTTACCTCAAAACTATTACTTTCTTTTAGATGTAGAAGATGCATGAGGTTAATTACCAGGGTCTTTCAAATGCATGTATTCCATCTTCCTCCTTGCATCTTCCTTGGCCTTATCTAATGCCCCCTACATAAATACAATAACATAACATAAAATCCACCCAGTCAGACTTAAAAAATTTGACAAAATAGCGAATTCGTTAGAGCTAAACAGATACCTTTCCGAATTCGTCGGTCTCCCCATTCACACTGCATTTCTGAGTTTACCTTCGGGTGTCCCTTTTGATGGTAGGTAACCCTTTCCTCTGAGGCCAGCCAGCCGCACAAAGTCACCATCAAATTGCACACGGGTCTTGAGATCAATTGATATGTGCGTATATGAATAACGGGAAAAAAGAAGATAAATAGTAAACAGTTAGTACCTGAGACCCACCCCATCATTTTATATGTCATCCTCTTGTGTGCCAGTTGCTCACGCCTTTTGGATTCCTATGAACGGAACCGCATCAGGCGTTATTCAAATCTTGTTTGCTTTTCCTAAAACTTGCTAAACAATGTTAAATCAGGTACACAACAACAAAAGATTAATCAGAAACTGGGGAAAAACAAACACTTTACTTAGAATAAGAGTGCAATTACCTGTTGTGCAAATACGCTGCCCAATCAGGAAACTAACCTCAAACCAATCCAAAACAAAACCTACACACAACATAAACGATAATCACAAAATTACACCTACATTGAAAAACTAAAACCCTTATTTATTTATATAAATCTAGCAATAACAAAAACTGATGGTTTAACTTGTCTCAAGATCTTTCGAACCCTGGTTGGTCTTGGCTTTGAGCTCTGTTTGATATTAAGTTTAGTTTGGTGGAAAAAGTTATGGGAAGAAGCTTTTGAAAAATGGAGGGAGAAGGGAGTCGGTAAGATGATGGTATCTATGAGAAAGAAGCTTCTGGGGGATATATAGGAAAATGGGGCGGTGAGGAAGTCAATGGGCCAAAAAAAACAGGCCAAGATCAGCCCATTGAAATCTTGTTTCTTTTTTGTCGCGTAGTGACATGAGTCTTAGTGTAGAGATAAATGGATAAAACAAGCGTAGTTGCCCGCGCGTTGCTGCGGGGCGGTGTTTATTTTATCATAGATTTTTATGAGATTTGGGTAAATATGTGTTATGCATGACTGCCCGCGCGTTGATGCGAGGCGTTAATTTTTTTTTCTTTTTTGTATTTTGTGCGACTTTTTTTCCTGTCTTATGTTTAACAGTTTTTTTTATATGGGCTTATGTGTTGGGCGTCATGTCGTGGGTATTTTTTGATCTGAATAAATCAATACTTTTGTAATTTTTTTTCTTATTTTGTGCTGAGCAATTTTTTATTTTATTTTTTATTTTGTGCTATAGTTTCTTTTTTTTATATGGGCTTATGTGTTTGGTCTCATGTGTTTAGTCTCATGTCGTGGATATTTTTTGATATGAATAAATAAGTACTTTTGTAATATTGTTTCCTATTTTGTGCCGAGCAATTTTTTTCAAGTTGCCTAGTTAAAGAAAAAAAAAACCAAAAAAAAAAAAAAGTCAAATGGGCTGGCCCAAAGTGAGAGCCCAATGGGCCGGTACTATAGCAACTACGTAAAAAAAAAGTCAAATGGGTCGGCTCAAAGTGGGAGCCCAATGGGCCGGTACTGTAGCAACTACGTCAAAACGACGTAGTTTTATTCCAAATATAGTATATATCAAGCATGATTACCCGCGCGTTGCTGCGGGTCGTTAATTTTTTTCGCGTAGGTGCGAGGCATTATTATTTTTTATTTTTTTTATTTTGTGTGGTTTTATTTTTTCTTTCTCATGTTTAATAGTTTGGTTTTTTTTTCTTATATGGGCTTATGTGTGGGGCTTATGTTTAAATGTTTCTTTTTTTGGCTATACGGGTTTTTTTAATATAATTTTATGGGAACATGGCGTTTTTTTATTGTATTCTGTGATGGGGTCGCGTTTTATTTTTTGGTCTCATGTTTATAGTGCGGATCGTTAATTTTTGTTTTGCAAGTTTTTAAAATTTTATTTTTATTCTTTTCTATTTTTTCTTTTGTGCGGGTTTATTTTTTCGGGTCTCAGTTTAATAGTTTGTTTTTTTATATATGGGCTTATGTGTTGGGCCTCATGTCGCGGGTATTTTTTTTTATCTTAATAAGTCAATATTTTTGTAATTTTTTTTTCTATTTTGTGTCGAGCGGTTTTTTTTACATTGCCTACAAAAAAAAGCCAAATGGGTTGGCCTAAAGGGCCGAGCACTGTAGCGTGTTGGAACAAAACTACGTCGTTTTATTCTACGCGAGGCATTATTTTTTTTATTTTCGTGCGGTTTTATGTTTTTCTTGGCCTCATGTTTAATAGTTTTTTTTTCTTATATTGGGCTTATGTTAAAGGTTTTTTTTTTGTGGCTATACCGGTTTTTTTTTTATATTATTATATATGGGAACATGGGCTCGTAAATGGAACGCGCAGTTAAGCAGGGATTTTTTTTAATTGTATTTTGTCGCGGGTTTATTTTTTTCGGTCTCAGGTTTTATAGTGCGGGGTTAATTTTTTGCCTTAAAATTTTATTTTTATTCTTTTTCTATTTTTTATTTTTTGTGCGGGTTTTATTTATTCGGTCCTAATGTGTGGTAGCTTTTTTATATGGGCTTATGTGTTGGGACCTTTATGTTGCGAGTATTTTTTTATCCTGAATAAGTCAATATTTTTGTAGTTTTTTCTTTTTATTTTTGACCGACGGTTGTTTACATTGCCTACAAAAAAAAATAAAAAAAAATTGCCAAATGGGCCGGCCCAAATTTGGAGCCCATTGGGCCGGTACTGTAGCAACGCTGCCAAAACAGCAGCGTTTTATTCCCAATATAGAGACATTATTTTTTTTATTTTGTGCGGTTTTATTTTTTCGGCCTCATGTTTAATAGTTTGTTTTTTTTTCCTTATATGGGCTTATGTGTGGGGCTTATGTTTAAAGGGTTTTTTTTGGCTATACGGGTTTTTTTTTAATTTAATTTTATGGGAACATGGGCTTTAAATGAGAATCGCGCGTTACTGCAGGGCGTTTTTTAATTGTATTTTGTGCGGGTTTATTTTTTCGGTCTCATGTTTAATAGTGCGGGTTAATTTTTGCGTTAAAATTTTATTTTTATTCTTTTCTATTTTTTATTTGTGCGGGTTTATTTTTTCGGTCTCATGTTTAATAGTTTGTTTTTTTTATATGGGCTTATGTGTTGGGCCTTATGTTGCGAGTATTTTTTTATCTGAATAAGTCAATATTTTTGTAGTTTTTTTTTTCTATTTTATGCCGAGCGGTTTTTTTTACATTGCCTACAAAAAAAAATTTAAATAAAAAATAAAAAATAAAAAATAAATTTGCCAAATGGGCCGGCCCAAATTTGGAGCCCGTTGGGCCGGTACTGTAGCAACGCTGCCAAAACGGCACCCATTGAAATCTTGTTTCTTTTTTGTCGCGTAGTGACATGAGTCTTAGTGTAGAGATAAATGGATAAAATGCTTTCGGGAGAATGAGTAATTATTTTTTTCAATCGTAGCCCAATTGTCTCTGACAGGATTGAAACATAAAATAGTCTAAGTTAAATTTACACACCGATTCCGGTGTGTATAATCTCTGCTGCTCTCTGGGCTGCAAAGAACTTCTTTCTTGCTGCAATGGTTTCTACCAAGAATGTAGCATGTTCATCAACTTAAAATTGTTCTCTTTCTTCTTCTTGTAGTCTTGCAGCTAACAGAGCATCTGCATCTATTCTTGCTTGAACATCATCAAATTCTTCTCTCAAAACAGCACTAGATGCTTCTTCTTATGCAGCTCTTTCTCTTTGCATTCTTTCCAACTCTACTTGTTCTTCAGCATGTAATTTGAATGCCAATTCTTCATCAAGCTAAATTTGTGCCTTTATAGGGTTCTTTAAAGGCTTTTCAAGCTCTTTCACTTACTAATAACCAATAAGATCTTGATTGATGACTAGTGTGTGTAAATGAAGGTGTAATAATATGTGTAATTAGAGAGATAATTTCTTAACTTACCTTTTGATTAAAATAAAATTGTTACATCTAACCATGGCATAAATACCCTATTTAACATATTTAGTCCCTGCACTTTATAACAGTGCTACAAGTAGATTATTTTTTTATTTCTAACATTCTCCCCCTAAATGATCTACTTGGGAACTATTCTTATTATGTTTTTAATGATGACTTCTTTCTTATGCTTTGAACACTTTATTCTGAAGTAGTCTGTCATTTTCTTTTTCTTTGAAGCTCGAAAACGCTGAGAATTCTTTATGAAAGTTGAGGACGACCTTGTAGCAAATCTCTCCCGATATAATTTTCTTCCCTTATATAATAGGATAGATCTCTTTATCTCTGAAGGTATCAACTCCACTCTCGAACTCAAATCAGCATTCTCAAAAGCTAACTTGATCTTCTTTTGAGCAACTTGAATCTTTTAAAAAATCTTGTATGAAATCTTTATCTTCGAACTTGATCTTGAATATAGATTTCAGTCACATAATGTTGCTGACGAAAAATTTTGAAACACGATGATATTGATTGAGCATTGCTTTGTAGAAGACTTGAACACTTGTCTTTATCCTTGAATCTTCCTACTCTTTTAGCTCCACCTCAATCACATATCCATCTCTTAAATATTGAAGTAGTGATCTTGATTGCGAATAATTTTTCTTGAATAAATTGTTGTTGAAGATGATGATGATATTGTTGAAGTATTTTCGTGCAAATGTTGAACCGGCTATCTTGATTGATCTTTAAGGACGAAATTTGCAGTTTACCCTAAATAATATTTTGTAAACTAAAAAGGAAACATAATAGCAAACGATGAACTATAATTATATACAATACGTCAATGATGGACATGGTCATGTGGAAGTATGGAATACAAGTGAGTCAGAAATGTCACCTAATAAGAAGTCTTATGGTAATGTTGCATGTATTTAAGAGGGCACGGTGTCATAACGCCGTTGGCCCTCGTTTCAACGCCGTTTCTGGCGTTATGACACCGGAATGTGAACAGGGGGACGCCGTTGGTGCCCACGTTAACATAGCCACGCAGCAACGCTGCTATTTTTTTCGATTTAAAAGGTGAGTATTGGTTTGTGTTGTGTTATAGTGTGTGTGTTTTTAGTGTGTGTGTTGGTGTGTGTTTGAGTGTGTGTTTGTGCAGATAGTGTAGAAGAGGAACAAGAAAGAGATTTTTACATTTTAGTCCCTGTGATTTTATTCTTTGTGATTTTTGTCCTTGTATTTTTTGCAATTAAAAAAAATGTTTTAGTTTTATAACTTAAAAAAAATTATTTTGTATTTAATTTGTTTTAATAAATAGAAAAGAATAAAAAGGTTGAGTCCCAAAAAGTGGTGTTATTTTGGTGTTATGATTAGAGCGGTTTTTTTTGTGTGTTGGTGTTATAGTGTTAAAGCTGACGTGGTAGTACTTTTTTGGTGTTATGACACTGGGCTCTTAGTTTCAGAATTGCATTAATTTGTATGGTAGTAAGAAGTCCATGTTAAGTTAGGATAATGTACGAGACCCTCAATGAATAATTCAATATACAACATTTGGAGTTAAACATCATTAGATCATTATTTTATAAAATCAATTTTCTGAAGCTCCATCAAAACAATTACATTTATGGGCGAAAGCTTGTTGACTTACATGGAACATATTTGGAATCACATATATAATTCATACATAAAAAATAATTAATGCGTGAAAGCTTCTTGCTTACATGTAACATATTTCTTTTTCAGTAAGAATTACTGGTTTAGAGAACGACAAAAGGAAGACAAGTCCTCTACAGGCACCTTCACGACATCATTACGATGACCCAAGTCTTTATTCTCCCTCTTTGAGAAGGATCTTGGAATAGATGTTGCAATTCGCGTTACACTCTCTATCATATCTTTATCTTTTTTCGCATGCCTTGTTGGACGAACCATGTTCGCTTGGCTACTCCTTCCCTGACTCTCTTTATCAGTGCTCCAAAGACCAGTTTTGCAATAAAGTGCAAAATCTTCACAGTTATTATTCATTAAATCATACTTTCCATACCCATTTTCGTACAAATACGTTGCCCTGTGCATCACATCTTCTAGTGGATCAGATTTCGCCATACTGCATGTTCCACCACGGGCCTTTGCATAAAGAAACTCAATGCTTGCTTGGTATTTGAATCTGTATAGTGAGCCTTTTTTCAAGAAGCAGTTTATGCAAGACAACTTTACACCACTTTCGGCTACTTTCTCCAGCCCACAATAGGACACGGAACAAGGGCTTTTTTCCTTATGATGTGAAGTAGAACTACCAGATAATATCTTAAGGGCTGCTAAAAAGCGAGAACCCTCATAATCTCTTATAGTGCTCACAAAATGGATTATTTTGCCTTCCCCGACGAAGATGCCTATACACGTTTATTACAAGCTAGTTAGCTACCAACAAATGCAAAACACAAATTAATTAATTACGTACTACTTATTGAGTTAACTAACCGTGGTGACTATATAATTGTTTCCTCCAAGTATATATACGATCTCCTTCCTTAAGCTCAGATCTCGATTTTCTGTGAAAATAAGTCCATCCGTATCAATTAAATTTGTTTACGTACATTGAGGCTTAGATGTGGTTATATATATATGAATTACATGGAGGGAAAAGAGATGAAAGTCCCTTTGAAGTTTTTAATTAACAAGTCATTAAATGCTTGACTTTTGAATATTCAACTTCGTTAAATCACTTTTTTTAATCTTTTTGGTTGTTAAAACCTATCATTATTAATATATTGTAGCAACTAGGCATTGATTTTTTTTTAACTTTTTGGCTCAAAACTTGGTAGATAAAGTTCATTCATTCGTAGAAGCAACTTTAAGGTCAACCTCATGCCCTACTTTGTAAATTTATATTTTGTTTGTATTTTGGCACTGATGGTTTCTTGTGTTATAATTTAGTGGTTAAAATTCGTTTCTTTTGTCTCGTTGTTGCTGTTGTGTTACTACGTTATTGATTGCAGAAAATGAAACTCTTGGTGGGAAAAAAAAAAAAAAGAGAGGAAAGCGAAAGGAGTGTGTTACTTGCGGGGCGATCGGGATAATGACATAGATGACTTTTGATTGAGACGACTTTGATTAAATTTGGCCTGAAAATAAGGATGGGACTAATGTGAGTTTGAGTATTGGCATTGACTAATTTCGAGCACCGAGACCATTTGTGTAAGTAACTCTAATATGAATATTCAGTTTCTATTCTAAAAAAGAAGTTTGTCTAATAAAATACCCTCAAGTTACAAGACACTTTTGGACATAACACAATAAGAGAAACATACAAAAAAAAGGAAAAGAAAACGTATAACGTTAGCTGGTGGAGACGGACCGACCTCCTATAGCGCCATAGCCGGAATGGGTTTCGCGTTATTTACCAGCGTTATACGTCAGCATGAGAGCCTATAACGTCCCGTACCGAGCCCTTTAAATATGTTGGTCTTACTTGTCATTAGATGCAACCAAATTTCACTTTTATATATTTTGGTTGATGAAAACTAGTTTTAATATATTGGAGTAACTAGCAACATGCATGATTCTTTAATTGTTTGGCAAAATAATTTGGTAGGTAAAGTAATCCATTTGGAAGAAGAAACTTCTCGTCATCCTCATGCCAAATTTGTATTATATATTTTTGGTTTTATCGATGATATTTTTAATGGCAAATTCATTAGTATACTAGCAACTTAGCAAGTGACGAAATGAGGAAATAAAAATAGCAACTTAAACCGGCAAGTGTATATTATTTATTCCGGTATCTTTTTTTTTGACAAGCAAAATACAAAGAGATTCTTGTTCAACTTTAACAGTTTTTGAATTGGTCATCTTTAACAGTTCGCATCGATGGAGATTTTTGTTTTATATTGTTTTATCTTATTTTTAAAATTGTTTATCATGTAGGATTCCTTATACTGCTTAGTAATTTTATTTAACAACATAACTTTATTAATGTTGGTACAAAATTAATGTGGTGTGATTAGGGGGATGTGGAATGCTCACAGCGGGGCTATAAGCTCTCGGATCGTTGTGTTTATTGTACTAAGTGAAGGTGATGGAAAACTTCCTGCTAAGAAAAAGAACATCGTTAGCTTTACCGCTGGAGGGGTGTCCCGCGATTAAGCTCGAGTGTAAGAGTAAGTATTGGCTATAAGTAGTATATGTGTAGTAGTAGCGGAAGTCATACCGTTAGGAGTGTTTGGACGACTTCTTATATAGGCGGGTGTCGCTATCGGACGCCTGAGTCACGGGGGGAGGTTCGCCCTATTACCTGGTGGGTAATAGGGTTGTTGTCGTGGGGTCAACGTTGATGAAGTTGTCACCTTTCGTAGCATAGCTGCTTAGGTTATCATTATCATCGTCTGTTATCCTTATTAGGAACGTTGACGTTCTTTCCCGAAGTCCCATGTTCTATCCCTTACTCTTTTTGGTTGGTCACGGGTGACCGTTTGTCGTGTAGCGGTATGTGCTTCGCAAGGGTACACAGAGCGGTAGAGCTTGTGGGGGGTTGTACGTCCCGGATCCTTTCGGTGGAGCGGTGGAGCTCGCGGAGCGGACGGTGTTTATACTCTGTCCTAGATCCTTTCGGGCTTTGGGCTTCGGCCCATTAGTTACTGTATGGCCTGATCAGCAGTTCGGTTGGCACTATACATCATCAAGTCCCCCCAGTCTAGTGTGTTTTCCGTGCGTGCAGAGAATGTTACTAGACTTAAATCCGCTTAGTTGTTGATGGTCAACGGACTCATATGCGTCTTCCCTACGCTTCTTGGTAGGTAGCCTCGCATGACGTGGTTTGTTCTTAGCCACTCGCTTCTCTGACTGATGTGACGTTGTGTCAGGCACGCGAATCGTCGCAACTGTTCATCTTATTCTATTTCCATTGTCCGATCGGAGGTATGGACACGTGTCTAAATCTCGACGTTTGTGGGTTTTTCTTCGTTGGTTACTATAAATACCATCTTATTTTCACTGTTCTTCTTTTTCGGTTTTTACTACACTTTTTCTATCTCTTTTACTCTCGCTCTCCCGGTTTCTTCTCCGTGTGTTTGTTTTTTGTCAGACCGTGCGCCTTTAGTTGCAGGTTAGGTTCTCTCTCCTTGTATTTGCATTTGAAATGGTTGGTTGTTCGATATATACCGTTACTTCCGTTCTGACCCAACGGGAATTAGATCTTCACTGTCTTACTTATAATATTTCGGCTGAGTTACGGCCAGAGGTACCTGATCGGAATTCTACGATCAAAGATAGTCCAGAAAGGAAGATTTGCATGTATACTCGTTTTATTGAATTTGCTAATTATCGGATCCGTTTGTCCAAATTCTTACTCTGTGTCCTCGAGTATTACCAAATTAATCTTTCTCAATTGTCTGTCATCGGTGCGGCAAAAGTGAGTCATTTTGAGATCATGTGCCGTGCTCTCGGTCGCATCCCCACCGTGGGCACCTTCCGCCACTTTTATGTTAATTCCATCAGCAAGCAACAGATGGTTGTCTTTTTCGAAGCGCGGGGGCGCTGACGATCCCTGCTGTATTTCGAAAAAATTTGACTCGCTCAAGAATTGGAACAATCATTTTTTCTGGATAGACGCTTTGGTCTGTCCGCTGTCTATCCCTTGGTTTGACGGTACCTCAGTTGTTAAGGATCCGCTCCCAGTGGATGAGGCTGTGGATTTACCCTGTGTGGAACTGTTGAATGAAAAGCGTACCCTTATCAGGAAATATCTGGAAACCTTCTTATGTCTTGTGGGTCTTAGTCGTTCGTTTGTTGAGACGGACATTCGTCCCACTTTGTTACGTGATGATGATGAGGGTAGGTGTCTACATGCATATATATGTGCTTAGGGTAGACTTTATGTGGTTTTGTTTCATTTTTTTGACGTAAGTTATTGTTTTTCTTGCAGAGATGGGTTTACTGGATTTTGTAAGAGCTGTGGATCCTTTTAAGGTGAAGGTTGGGGAGCGGACGCTTGCCGAGAATGAGGTTCCGCTTGTTACTAAGACTGAGGACAGGGTTGTTTCTCCTTCCTCACAGACCATCTGTCTTGTTGATCACACCATCCAAGATGAGCTGAATGTTAACTCTGGCTGTAACATTTCACATTTTCAGGTCATTTACGACTTCATTTATTCCATTATTTATTTTTAGAGTTTTACGCGTTAGTTTTTAATTATTATCGTATAGTTAAATTGCGTAAACTAAAAATCATCATTAAACGTAAACGGACACCAAACAAATAAAAGTTTATATCAAGCAAGTGTTATATGATTATTAAGAGTATAATTTATAACTTTTCATAATTTATTTTTATTGGTTACGTAAAACGCTTACGTTTCGTAATAAATTACATTCGGGCATACTCGGAAGCACCTATACCTATCTATACTCAAACCAATACCCATAATTATACCCAATACATAAAAATTAATTCACTTTATCACTTATTAGCCACTTAGGCCGGATACATACACATACACTTGATAATTAAATCAAAACTCACTTGTATACTTTCTTAAACCCCACAACTAGTACTTTCATCATAAGTTTCCATAAATTGGCACATCACATGTAACCTAAACACCAATTTCAGCCATGTACATGCCTAGGGAGGAAGAAAAGCCTTCTTACACTTGTACTTAAAACCACTACATCTCATGGTTTGGTTTTAGATGGTTTAAGGTTTCCCACTTGCTATATAAGGAAGGTCATACATACTAGCATTCATTTACATACTTTAAGCAATTCACCAAGCCACAAAGCTCTCTCCATTTCCATCTATAACCTACGGCTCACCCTTATTTATTTAGGGTTTCATATAATTTTCATATTCAAGCATACAAGTATTCATTCTAAGTATATCTAAGATTATTCAAGTGCATTGGAAGCTTGGGTTTGTGGTTTAACAAGAATCATACAAGAAACATAATTAGGATTTTCCTAATTAGGGTTTGATCTTGTGGTTGATTCATTGGGTTTAAGCTTAAGTATAATCTTGTGTTCAACATCCTACTACTCATCTATAAGGTCTATTTAAAGTTTAAACATTCCATTCATTCATTAAATTATGCACATGCTTGCTTATATATGTTAATCACCACCTAACTTATTTTCATGAAAATATGAGATATTACAAGGACATTATAATTTGAATCTTATATGTACATTAGTGAAATAATACTTAAAATGAAGGTATACAATTTATATAAGTGTTAAATAATTTATGTGGTTAGTTTATGAATTATTTTGTGTTGAAAGTTTTAATTACAAAAGTTATGAACAAATGATTTTGAGGACACTTACTCATGGACAAGTAGTATGGACACATTAAAAAGGACTAAGATATATCAAGTTATGTCATTTCATAACTTAGAGGACTTGTAATAGTTTGATAAAATGAAAAGTATATAAATCAAGTATATAAAGATAATTGGGTACAAACTTAATTACATACTGTTTGAATTCGTGTATAAACATATATATTTTATATTTTATTTAATTAGTACTTATCACAAGGATCGTAAGCATATAAGAAACTTGAAAAACCAAGCAATAACGAAGGAGATATGACATTTTTAAGTTTACAATAATTAAATATATAAAAGTATTTTTATAAAAGTTATTTTATAAAAATATTCACTGTTTCAGATCTGATATATTAAGGGAGATATTTTATAAAGATATTACTTTTCATGACGAATCAAAACATATAAGAAACTCGAAAAACGAATTTAAAATGAAGGTGATACGTTATTTACAAGTTTAAGTTAAAAAGTATTTTTATAAAAGTAAATTTATAAAAATAGGTTAGTGTTCACGATAGTATACTATTAGAAAGTAATTTTCATAAATAGAGCTTTTAATTATGAAGACGTGGACATAGGAATCACTAAAAACCGAATTAAAACGAACGAGATACGATTAAAATACGATTTCAATAATTAAAGTTATAAAAAATACGTTTTTACCCACCGAATAGTTATAAATTGGGTTTTGGGAAATAATTTTCATAAACAAATATAATGTTATTACGTACGAAAACCCGAGGACACCAATCAGAATAAATCACTAAAAAAAAACCAGAAATTCAAACGAACGAGAAAATACGAATTGATAAAAATACCGATTTTTATCCAATAATTAAAAGTTAGAAAAAGAAGGTTAAATTTTATAAACTTTTTATATAACAGTTACTGTATCCCCAAATAAACCATAACCCAAACAAAACCGTATCAATAAAATGTAAAAACTTGAATTAAGACTTTATCAAATACGAAATCCCATACATATAAAAGAAACGAAGCGAAACGGATTTAAAAAATATGAAGTAAGTTTAGACCTTTTTGGGAGAAGGTTTACCGCCGAATAAATATAATATAAAAGTAAGTTTTTAATAATTTATATTAAAAACAATCTAAAAAACTACTAAATCATCAGGGGGCAAAAAACAAATAACATTAATAACAAATATAATAATGTTTTGATATATTTTTTCTTAATACGGAGCCCCAATGGATATAAAATAACGTTGGAAAAAACGGAGTTTTTTTAAACGATAAAGAGATAAGGTTTTTTAATAAAACCGTATGCAGCATTTTTTTTTACTTTATGTAGTGCACTCATATACCCCCCATAAAAATGAATTAAACCAATTATAATAATATCCATAATATCAATCAATAATAATTATTACAAACAATGAAAAAGTATTAACAAGCAATCAAATTGTGGGGGAGACAAAATAACACATATCTTTACGGATACAAATACAAACACCCTTTATTTCCAATAAAGTACGGTTTAAAACATTGTTTTTGACAATTTTCCCAAACTAAAACAAGACAATTTTAGGTGGATGGGGTTAAACCTAATATAACATAAAAAGATGTAGTAATTCATTAAAGTACATTGAACTCCCCAACCGGCCTACATTTAATAAAGGTTTTTTTGTGGCGTTTTCAGATTTTCGCTTGGTCCCCGAGACCCTTCACAACTTCCACTTGATTCTATATTATCCCCCCCCACCCCCCAAACAAACTATTCCCACTAAGGTGATTCAACAGCCCCCATGGGTTTTTAAAAAACTATACAATGATTACAAACGTTTTTTTTTGGGTGAGAACTCAATGCAATTGTTTTTTACAAATTGGAATGCAAGGGTTGTTCACAGATTATCATGATAACGGTTTTGTACCTAAGTAAGCCGATAACCCCTCCCATCCTAAGCCCATTATCCAGAAAACCTGTCAATAACTTTTTTATTGTTGTGAAGCGCGACTGTTCATAAAAATAGATTCTATTGTGGGAATTGACAATCCACCCCATCCCTGGGTGAGTAAGCTCACACCTGGTGTCCACGGACGTGATACCCAACGGATGATATAATTCATGTCACCCGGAATTTTTAGGATGTTCTCGGGTTTTTTGACACATACAGTCCACGGGGAAATGGTGGGCAAATAATTAAATTGCATTTTCATACAATGTCGATACTTTAAGTGGTACATGAACTTCGGAAAACGTAAAAAAATACAAATTTTGTGAAGGGTGTACAGGAATGCATAAATCACAAAGGGAAAAACCGTTGCGGTATCTACAAATTCATATTTTACACATCAAAACCTATTGAGATTTTTCCACCACCAAACTTTTAATGTTTGAACAACCCCGTTATATTTAAAAAGCATGTTCTTTTCTCTAGGTCCCTTTTCGAGGCCCAACGAGGTGTTGGCTAAAAGGATACATTGGGGGAAATACTTTTCACGCAACTTTTTTTTTTTGGGGAGTCCAATGCCCAAAAAAGATTTTTAAGAGACATTAACATCTTGGGATATTTTGTATTAAATGAATCTAAAATATATTTTGGTTATCCAAAATTGGTTGGAACACATTTTGAAGCCGAGTTTGTGCTTTTTGTATCAAACTAAATTTCAATAAATCCAAATGTATCGAACAATAATTAACACGAACTTTCCTTATTTTAGAGGTTCCGTTTTCTCAAATCCCTGGTTGTGCTATTTTTGATCCGCTATGAAGAAAAGCTCCCCGGAAACAACATTTATTCCGCTGCGACCTGTATTTATGGTGGGGTTGTTTACAGATTTGGTAAATCCTTTTTAGAGCCCACGGTTTAATAGAGAAAACCTGGTCAAAAAAAAAATTGGTAATTTTATTTTAGCTAAGACTATAAAACCGTTTTTCCCAAACATTTGCCATTCCATTACAAAGGGGTGTTTTTTAAACGGGAACCATACAATAACCACCCAAACGTTTGTTGCCATTAGTATAGTTTTAAACTAATGCCCTTACCCCATGCTTTCAAATATGTGGGGGGGTTCATATTATAGTAAAAAACGTACCATACTTATGAGGGTACCCCTTTCATGTATATATACAAAGATGAGTTTTTTTGCATGTTTACGCACCATAACCTCCCCTTACAATTGTATTTATATAAGGGTTTATTTAAATATAAAATAGGGAAAACAATTTCTTTAGAGGCAAAGGGTAAAGCACAATTAAGCCTTGGGATTAGGTCTAAACGCTACCTACACCATTACGCTATCGAAAAATATGAAAAAATTAATCTTACCACCATTCATGTTTATAATTGCATGAGCGCATATTCCCATATTTTTACCATTTACCGGTCCCTTATAATAACTATACCCTTAAATAAGTTTTTTTAAAGTATTTGCCCTTCGTTGCAAGCAGCCATGTTATATTTCAACCATCAACCGGTGTTTTACCACCAACACGTCCCCCCTCTATAAAGAAAATTCTGAAAGCCCATGGGAGAATTCCCCCCAGTGAGCCCCTTCTGATCAGGGGAGCTAAGAGGCACCAAATTGAAGGGATCAGCCTCTACCTTGCGGAAATGCCCTCCACCTACCACGCCCCTATCAAACGGGCAACCATTGAATGGACTTTTCCAAATTCGAAGAGGGATAGGGAGGAACCCGAGGGAGGAATCCCCTACCAGGACCCAAAAATCCACCCACAAAAAAAAAAATGACCAATTTTTAGTAAAAACACACAGAAAAGGTGGCCCACCAACAAGCAGAAATAAGTGCCCACGAAAAATCATGTTTTGGGACATTTGGGTGGGCCACAAAATACAAAAGGGTGCTCCCGCCACTAAACTACATGCCACTATAAGGATTTTTATATGGACACTTTTTTGTGGTTATGTTTGTTTGCAAACTCCCCCACCTTTAATTGGGAAAGGAGTGGGCAAACTTTAATAATATATGTCCCCCAGAATAGACCTAAAACAACTAATTTTTGTTGGCAAATGTGGTTTTCTGTTGCCCATTGGAAATACGGCGTTTATGTTAAGAAAAACACAAATGGTTTTTAATGGCAATAAAATAAATTTCATGAGCTACCGATTGCAAATAATTTCGATTAGTTAAATTACCGCGTAATTCGCGTCGTCGTAACACTTTTCTATATCCCCGATATAGATAAAATACCAAATTTTATTCCACCATAACAATATCAAACGAACAATTTAAAGATTTACATGAAAATGAAATCTTTATTGATCAACAAAGCTTTCCAATATACAAGAAATAACACTTTTCTATATCTCCAAAGATTTGATAAAATACCGAATTTTATTTCACCATAACAATATCAAACGAACAACTTAAAGATTTACATAAAAAAGAAATCTTCATTAATCAGCAAATCTCTCCAATATACAAGAAATACAACATAATATCACAAGTACATAAATCCAACTAAATATACAGAACTAAACAATATGCCTAAAACTATCAAAAGAAGAATAACTTCATCCTTTGTAAAGAACCTCTCGACATCTCTTAGACGCGGATCTGTAGACAAAACAAAAAGTTATTATAAATGAAAGTAAATATGAAAAGTTCATATGCTATTAACACATTAACAACTCATAATAAGAGCACCCGATCCCATTTTTTTCTTGCTACACGATGATTTAAAACATCAATAAAAAAAATATTGAAGATAAAGTATTATAAAGGATAACCTGCAATAACTTTCAAGATCTGGCTAATTTTTGTCGGTTCATATGATATCATTCAATTTACCCTTCATGCGTAACTTTTCTATAAATCAATCCATGTTTATAATACTCCGAAACATGATACAATATAAAAACGAGTGTTGAGATTACAAAAATCACAGGTTGGAGCACTCACATTGCTTTATGATGGCGGTGGCTAAAGAACGGTGACGATAAAAACAATGATAGATAATATGATATGAATGATAGTTACGGCTTAGAAATAGGCTGGGGTGTAGGGTTTTTAAATTGCAAATTAGAGCGCACTTAATGTTTTCAATTTTGGGTTTTTAGCTTAAGCCCGCCTAAATTGTCAAATACATAGTATCTAAGAACTATTTTTAGGTAATGGTGGCACAATTAGAAATACCAAAAATATCGACAATGTATTTAATGGCATAAAATATGTATATGACGTTAATTCTAGTAAGATATCATGACATACTTAACTTTGTGCCACAATTAAAGTTATACATTCATGGAAAAAGTGTAAAGTACCACAAAATCGTTAATATATTTAGTGACACATAATCATCTGCCATAAAAGACACACTATAGTGGCACATACACAGTGTGTCACAAAAAATGTGTGCCACTAAATGGCAATTTTTTTGTAGTGATCCTGTCGACGGAGGAGACAATGATGTATTAAGTATTAACCTACGCTGTTGGATATGATCATGCTACTGTATGATGTGAATTTATTTATGCCATGGTTGCTGTTATCTTATATCTCTGCATGACGTGGTCTCACCTTACATATATGTTGTAATCATGGAGTGTCATGATTTGTCCTTGGATGAATCTTCATATACATTTGTTTCCCTATGATCTTCAGGAAACGATGACAACTATTAATCAAGGGATGAGTGTTGAGGAAATTGAGCGGGTTGTAGCCCAGCGAGTGGCTAATGCTATCGAGGCTATTGCTATTTATAAGACAAAAACCAATATGGCCCATAAGTCAATGAGCCAGACCGAATGACAAGAAGACAAGGTAGCAGAGAATGCTAGCAACAAGAGGAAGTAGGAAGGTAACCACAATGGAAGCTCGAGCCAACAAAACAAAGGGCATAAGGTGCCTAGAGCGCACACTACTAGGCCAATCAGCAAGAAAGCATATGTTGGATCTCTGCCTCTATGCAACCAGTGCAAATTTCACCATTATAGACCGTGCACTATAAAGTGCAAAAATTGCAAGAAGGGTGGCCACTTTAATCCAAATTGTAAAACACCTGCTACTACTAGGAATCAACGAACCCACACCTATTTTGAGTGTGGAAGTCTGAGACACTACAAGAGTGAGTGTCCAATAGTGAAGTTTTAGAAAGTTATGGACATGATCCATGGAGGGGTGAAGGCATCTAAGCCTAAGACAATGCAAGATGCAATTGAATTTGTAACCAAACTAATGGACAAAAAGATCAGCACTCCTGCTTGAACGCCAGGCTGAGAACAAGAGGAAGTTTGATAAACCAATTCTAAGAACAATCTGACACAACAACAAACGAACAATGAGGCAAAAATACTAAGAAGACGCTTACATTTGCAGGGCTGGGTGAAGAAGAAATTTTTAGGAAGGATCTAAGATGTTGTGTTCTCATGCAAACTAATCATCTCATGATGGTCCATGTGCTCCTAAATGCCACAAGTGCAACAGAGTTGGCTATCTGAGGGGTGAGGGCATCTAAGCCTAAGACAATGCAAGATGCAATTGAATTTGTAACCAAACTAATGGACAAAAAGATTAGCACTCCTGCTGAACGACAAGATGAGAACAAGAGGAAGTTAGATAACACTTCTAAGAATAATCAGAACCAACAACAGCCGAACAAGAGGCAAAATACTGGCAGAGCTTACATTGCAGGGCACGAGGAGAAGAAACATTATGGCTTATCTAAGCCGTTGTGTTCTAAATGCAACTATCACATTGAGTTCTTGTTGTGTTTCTCTTAAATTTCCTAAGTTGGAACTATCTTAAACTTTATCTCCTTAGGAGTTCTTGTTGTGTTTCTCTTAAATTTATGTTGTATAAATGATTTCAAATTATCTATCAAATAATTGTGTTGTGAAAATTTCATCAAATTTACTTTAATTCCCTAAATTAATTGGGCAACTCACTCTCTCAAATATCATGAAATCATAACGCTATTTTGACGAAAATGAGCAATGCATCGTTAGTCCTCAATTATACATGGCCTTATCAACTATGTATAATTCAAGAAAGTACCATGCCGTGCTGAGAGTAGTCACCCTAAAAACTTCCTGTCAAGAAAACGATTTCCTACTTATATCATGTATTGTGTTTGTATTCATAAAATGCGTTTACTTCTGGAAATCGAATTAGTAACCATACCAACTAAGCAGACCTTCACTCTATCTTACTATAAAGTTGACATCATCTTATACCAAATCCTAAGCCAAAAAGCCAAGACACATTACTAGTCGCCCTAGGATAATTCGCTATCAAATTTGCTCGCCATTAGAGAATTTACTAAATCATCCGTTCAACATCGACCCGATGCCCGTTGAACTTGGAAGTTTTGACGCCAAATACTTCGCTCTTTAAGGGTCATTTGACTATAAATTGTCATAAACTCTTCATTGAACTCTTCCCCAACTTCTCCTTTATAACCCATCATAGCAGCAAATACTTTGCTCAGATATGAATTCTATGAGGATCCTATGAAGTCCCAAGAATAGAAGTGTAAGCAAAAGAAATCAAGAAAAAAAAAAAGCCCGGGATTCGTGTTTCATTCTAGGCCATTCGAGCTAAAAGTCCTGATTTTCGCCCCGTTTTCAAGATATAAGCTCCAAACCCAGGTTCTAAGGAATTTTATACTCAATGCTCCTACACTTTTATAATGTTATATAATTCCTAAATCAAACTCATGTTAACAGTTCATACACTCATTTTCATGCTCTTTTTCAGTTTGATCAAAAAACCGCTATACACCTGAAACCCATAATTTTAGGTTTTTCTTAAAACTAAATGTCTATAATGGTAAATATTGTTATATCTATCTTAGGGGGCATTGCTTAAACTAATGTTTAAATAACCATTTTAATTAAATTACGTTTTGAAACCTAATTTGTTCGTTTTGTTCCTAGTTTAACGAGAATCGTTATTTTAAACTTTCATTATGTAAAACTTCATTTTTACGTTTTATTATAACCTATAAATATCTTTTTGAAATGTTAAATTAGCTTGCATGGGCAATTTGGAATGTTTTGTTAATTATATCATGCAATGGGTATATATCGTACTTTCAGAAAACTTATAACTAAAAGGACTAAAAATGTATTTTATCCAAAAGTTCATAACTAAAGGGTCTATTATGTCCACTTTCTAAGTACAAGGTTTACTTGGTATATTCTTTTAAAACTTGAAGGACCAAATACTCGTTAAAAGTGCAAACCCCAGGGTCTATTTTTGCCACTTTTCAAATCAAGGGTCTAACATTGCAACACCACCACTAACATTTGAAAAAGTATAAAAACATGTTTAAAACCTTACAAGACATAACTTTAATTAACGCTTGTCGTGCTTAACATTTCCAAATATTGAATAAAACGCTTAAAACCACTTATGTTATAACCATAATATCATTCATCATTAATGTGCCTTTAGAAATCATGCCCGGATCTCTATTGTACCACAATACTAGGGAGCTTCATATTAAGGGGTTTCATCTTGGTATTACGTTCTGACTGAATTGTTGGGTTTATGATTTAAAGTGCACTTGTCCTCAAACGTTTACGAATGACTTTGGAATTATGATGGCTTCGTACGGTGATACAATAATTCTAACTCTTCAATTCAAAATCTTAAATCTTAGAACCAAAGTTCTATAGTACAATCTTCCTAAGGACTTGACATATTTATCAGGTTAGTGACGGGCTGTTTATTATCAATTTTGCGTATATCAACCTACCACCGGTTAAAGATTGTGATAAGGTTGTCAGCTTTCCATTTGGATATTTAATCTACTTCTTCTAATCAGGTGAAGTTACATAACCTATCCTTTACTTATTTTACCATGTTTTATAACACCCGCGAGGGGAGATTCTGCTTGTTTACAAACTCTTTTACATACTCGTTTATCTTATAACAATGTGATTACTTTTCAAAGACTTAGTGAATTCATAGCCTCGCATTTCAATCTTTTCATAAACCCGTGAGGGGGATACCTGCTATAAATTACGAATACAAGTTACATGCTATTCTGACATATCATTACAATTGCTGTCTATAAAAAAGTCCTCCTTCACAACAACTGTCTAAGTTATCTATACTACAAGTCGTTAAATTTGACTTCAAGTCGTTAAATTGACTTTGGATATTAATGTGTTAGTAGTATAAATCATACAAGTCGTTAAATTTGACTTCAAGTCGTTAAATTGACTTTGGATATTAATGTGTTAATATTACAAATCCTACAAGTCGTTAAATTTGACTTCAAGTCGTTAAATTGACTTTGGATATTAATGTGTTAATATTACAAATCCTACAAGTCGTTAAATTGACTTTGGTTGATAATGTGTTAGTGTCATAAATCCTACAAGTCGTTAAATTTAACTTCAAGTCGTTAAATTGACTTTGGGATGTTAATATGTTGATATTATGAGCTCTTCAAGTCGTTAAATTGACTTTTGATGATAATGTGTTAGTGCGATGTGCTTAGATAAGGAACAAGTCCAATCAGACCAAACAGACCAAACAAGGCAATAACAGGATAATACATTGTTACTATGGTAATTGTATTCGTTGCAATTATTACTAATAATGGGTATATAATAACGTGACCCAAGATCATAACAATATCATTTTACATAACAATTGTGTTTATACAATTATTACACTATGACTTGTATTTAAACTACTTATCTAACCTATGAATTTCACTCAACCTTTGTGTTGACTTTTTAGCATGTTTATCTCAGGTTATTGAGCAATATACGGCACGGAGTGGCATAGACTCGAAGATGGCTAAAACTTGTTATCATTCACATTGTATGTAACTAGATTTTGGGACCTGCCTTTGTAAAACTCTGATTTGAAATGAATGATAACGTATCTTTTGAACAAACGTCTCTTTTGGGTCATTTTCTATGATTATGATTGTTGTTTCCATGAAGTAATACCCCAGATTAGCTTCCGCTGCTATATGTAAAAATGGGGGTGTTACATGTTTGTACTTGTGATTGTTTGCAGGATTGACCCACATTTTCTGAAGACTCTCGTGTTCGGTGTTTTGTCCCGGTCCACTCGAGCTTCTTAGCCTTTGCTTGCCATTAGTTTGGG